>WNWK01006623.1:77500-103616 GCA_009830355.1 Cherax destructor | reverse complement strand
TGGGTGGAGAGTGAAGAGCATGTAAGAGTGGGTGGAGGAGTGAGGAGCATGTAGGAGTGGGTGGGGAGTGAGAGAGCATGTAGAGTGGGTGGAGGAGTGAAAGCATGTAGAGTGGGTGGAGAGTGAGGAGCATGTAAGAGTGGGTGGAGGAGTGAGAGAGCATGTAAGAGTGGGTGGAGGAGTGAGAAGCATGTAAGAGTGGGTGGAGGGAGTGAGGAGCATGTAAGAGTGGGTGGAGGAGTGAGAGAGCATGTAAGAGTGGGTGGAGGAGTGAGGAGCATGAAGTGGGTGGAGGGAGTGAGGAGCATGTAAGAGTGGGTGGGGGAGTGAGAGAGCATGTAAGAGTGGGTGGAGGGAGTGAGAGAGCATGTAAGAGTGGGTGGAGGGAGTGAGAGAGCATGTAAGAGTGGGTGGAGGAGTGAGAGAGCATGTAAGAGTGGGTGGAGGGAGTGAGAGAGCATGTAAGAGTGGGTGGAGGGAGTGAGAGAGCATGTAAGAGTGGGTGGAGGGAGTGAGGAGCATGTAAGAGTGAGTGGAGGGAGTGAGGGAGCATGTAAGAGTGGGTGGAGGGAGTGAGGAGCATGTAAGAGTGGGTGGAGGGAGTGAGAGAGCATGTAAGAGTGGGTGGAGGGAGTGAGGGAGCATGTAAGAGTGGGTGGAGGGAGTGAGGAGCATGTAAGAGTGGGTGGAGGGAGTGAGAGAGCATGTAAGAGTGGGTGGAGGGAGTGAGTGACATGTAAGAGTGGGTGGAGGGAGTGAGAGCATGTAAGAGTGGGTGGAGGGAGTGAGAGAGCATGTAAGAGTGGGTGGAGGGAGTGAGAGAGCATGTAAGAGTGGGTGGAGGGAGTGAGAGCATGTAAGAGTGGGTGGAGGAGTGAGAAGCATGTAAGAGTGGGTGGAGGAGTGAGGAGCATGTAAGAGTGGGTGGAGGAGTGAGAGCATGTAAGAGTGGGTGGAGGAGTGAGAGAGCATGTAAGAGTGGGTGGAGGGAGTGAGGGAGCATGTAAGAGTGGGTGGAGGGAGTGAGAGAGCATGTAAGAGTGGGTGGAGGAGTGAGGAGCATGTAAAAGAAGAATGGGTGGAGGAGTGAGGAGCATGTAAGAGTGGGTGGAGGGAGTGAGAGAGCATGTAAGAGTGGGTGGAGGAGTGAGGAGCATGTAAGAGTGGGTGGAGGGAGTGAGGAGCATGTAAGGTGGGTGGAGGAGTGAGAGAGCATGTAAGAGTGGGTGGAGGGAGTGAGAGAGCATGTAAGAGTGGGTGGAGGAGTGAGAGAGCATGTAAGAGTGGGTGGAGGGAGTGAGAGAAGCATGTAAGAGTGGGTGGAGGAGTGAGAGAGCATGTAAGAGTGGGTGAGGAGTGAGAGAGCATGTAAGAGTGGGTGGAGGGAGTGATGGAGCATGTAAGAGTGAGTGGAGGGAGTGTGGGAGCATGTAAGAGTGGGTGGAGGGAGTGAGGGAGCATGTAAGAGTGGGTGGAGGGAGTGAGAGTGCATGCAAGAGTGGGTGGAGGGAGTGAGGGAGCATGTAAGAGTGGGTGGAGGGAGTGAGGGAGCATGTAAGAGTGGGTGGAGGGAGTGAAAGAGCATGTAAGAGTGGGTGGAGGGAGTGAGAGAGCATGTAAGAGTGGGTGGAGGGAGTGAGAGAGCATGTAAGAGTGGGTGGAGGGAGTGAGAGAGCATGTAAGAGTGGGTGGAGGGAGTGAGGAGCATGTAAGAGTGGGTGGAGGGAGTGAGGGAGCATGTAAGAGTGGGTGGAGGGAGTGTGTCTTACTTAAACATTGCTACTTAAGAAGACTTTGATTCCTTATTGAAGAAGGACGTAAACAATCTCTCAGTGTGTGTATATTCTGATAGATATATAAATCTCTCCCTCCCTTATCTTGATATAATATATATCGTGAGTAGGTGTCTGATAACGATGTTTTGTTGATTAACACCTGTGTCGCAAGACACAGGTGTTAGTCACCTGATGACTCGTACCTGGTCTCCTAGACGTCCGCATCTTTTTATGAACCTCAATTACAAAACGGATTATCTCTGGCCTATTAATGTCCTTGAAGCCAGATTATTGTTGGTTAATTAAGTTTAAAGCCTATTGACTACACAAAGGTCCTCATTAAGGCTAGGTGTAAGCCCCTCATCACTGGTCAAGAATACTTTATTTCCTGTGTAACTTTGTGTGTGAAGATCTAGACACATTGTTCAGGACCCTGTACACTGTGTACGTTAGGCCCATATTGGAGTATGCAGCACCAGTTTGGAACCCACACCTAGCCAAGCACTTAAAGAAAAGGAGAGGTTAAGGGAAATCGATACATGGGGTTTACCCCACAAACGGTTGGGTTTAGTTCTGACTCTTTCTCTTCGACTGCAGCTCTTCCTCTCACCGGCTATTCTTCGTCTGTCCCCACTTTCCCCTCGCCCCTAGTGGGTCCTTACCTGTGAGTCTCTGAATGAATGAAAGGGAAATCGACTTGACGACACTGGAGGACAGGAGAGATAGGGTCGACATGATAACGACATATAAAATACTGAGAGGAATTGACAAGGTGGACAGAGACAGAATGTTCCAGAGATGGGACACAACAACAAGGGAACACAGTTGGAAGTTGAAGACTCAGATGAATCACAGGGATGTTAGGAAGTATTTTTTCAGTCACAGAGTGGTCAAGAAGTGGGATAGCTTGGGAAGTGATGTAGTGGAGGCAGGATCCATTCATAGCTTTAAGGAGAGTTATGATAAAGCTCATGGCGCAGGGAGAGTGACCCAGTAGAGGCCAGTGAAAAGGCGGGGCCAGGAGCTATGACTCGACCCCTGCAACCACAACTAGGTGAGTTCATGTACAACAGTTGCGAATCTTTATTGATGAAACGTTTCGCCTACGCAGTAGGCTTCTTCAGTCAAATACAAAGGCAGCAGTAGTAATGAAATATAGATGATGTAATCAGTCCATCCACTTTGGAGAAAAATGATTTGAGGTTGTCAGTCCCTCAGCCTGGAGAAGAGTTCAGTATTTAACTGCATTACAGACTTATGCCGCATTCTGCATTATGTTTTTCGCGTGCGTTGAGGTAGAGGGGACTGGAGACATTAGGACGTGTTTACTTAAGACACCTGCTGTCCAGTGTTCACCTATCAGTAAAATGAGTACTTGGGTGTTAGTGGACTGGTGTGGGTCGCATCCTGGGACAAAACTGACCTAATTTACCTGAAATGCTCTGCCTAACAAGGGACTTTCTATATAGTAATATGTCATTGATGTCAGCTAGGACTGTATACCTTGTACATGTACTTGTAGTAAATAAAGATTATTATTATTAATATAGGGATACCTCTCTCGGATAATGCTATCACCCAAATACATCTACCTGGAGTCTACCTGGAGAGAATTCCAGGGGTCAACGCCCCCGCGGCCCGGTCCGTGACCAGGCCTCTTGTTGGATCAGAGCCTGATCAACCAGGCTGTTACTGCTGGCCGCACGCAGTCCAACGTACGAACCACAGCCCGGCTGATCAGGTACCGACTTGAGGCACAAGCTATGTTATAATTCCTTTAATACAAGTTTTATTTCGATCTTGTTTAGCATTTCTTCTTTCCATTTATTATAACAAAGAATATAAGTCACAATTCTGTGGTTGGAGCATTTCCCATGTATGAAATTTTTACCTTTATTTTATCTTCAACGATTACTTCGTTCCGTGGCCTAGTAGACAACGCTCTCGCCTCACACACTGAGTGTCCGGGATTCGATCCCCGGCAAGGGTGGAAATATTGGACGTGTTTCCTTACATCTGTTGTTCCGTTCACCTACCAGGCAAGTAGGTACCTGGGTGTTAGTTGACTGGTGTGGGTCGCATCCTGGGGGACAAGATTAAGTACCCCAATGGATATATATATATATATATATACACACACACACACACGGTCAATGTGTCGATCACTCTATGTATAATTTTATTTAATAAAAATATTTAGTATCCCATTACTGTGACAATCGTTTTTTGAGACACATTTTTTGACAGAAAATGTAAAAGTTATGGTTTAAGCGATAACTATAACAAAGCTTCACGCAAATTAAATACTATAAATAGTATATTTTTGAAACTTCTACGATCATTATATCTAGCGGAAAGAGCCATGTATCTATGGAGCTCCTAGATAAATCAGTACGCCCCTGGATGCTGGTACCGCCAGACTTCTGCTGAGCTATGGATACCTCTGGGAGCTTGCAACATCAACTGCTGTATAATAGGGTCCTAATAGGTCCTAATGGGTCTTAGTAACTCCTAATGGGCCCTAACAGACCCTGATAGATCCTATTGGGTCCTAATAGATCCTAATGGGTCCTAATAGATCCTAATGGGTCCTAATAGGGTACTGTGAGATTAAACAGGTAGACTCCGAGCTTGTCTACAGAGGAACTTCAACCTGGCATTTGATTTTGTTTTACCAAACTGCTTACCATCAGTTCTGGTATGGGAAGCCATCACAACCGTATCTTCAGTGACATGGAAGCTGGCCCTTCGATTCATGCATGTTCAGAGTGGTGAAAAAAAAGCCAGGATGAAGTTCCTCTACAGACACTACAGACAGGCACAGTGTCTACCTACTGAGGCTGTTCCTGTTCACCTATCAGTAAAATAGGTACCTGGGTGTTAGTTGACTGGTGTGGGTTGCATCCTGGGGACAAAATTGACCAAATTTGCCCGAAATGCTCTGAATAACAAGGGGATTCTATATAGTACGTCATTGATGTCAGCTAGACCTGTATACCTTGTACGTGTACTTGTAGTAAATAAAGATTATTATTATTATAGGACACTGTGTCTAGCTCTTATACACTAGAGACTACAAATTGTCTAGAATAAGATGGCGAGGCTCATCCTGGACCATGGTGCAAGAGAACATGAAAGTCAGGATGAATTACAACAGCTGGACATGCTTAACAAAACAATCGACTAGACTCTAACTTATGTCTTTCTTCAAGAGCCTAGAGTCTTAGTTTTAACTATGCCTCATTATTAGTACTGAAGCATGTCACATTTCATTAGTAACAAGGTCAGTAATAAAACTGGACTTGACAGCCAGACTGTGAGGTCGTCTTAGGCCCCACAGGATGGTCAGGGGTGCATAATAAAGATATTAAACTAACTCTTAGACCCTTCTTAATACTGGACCCACAACAACTCACAGGAACCTACTGACTGTTAGGTAGCAGGGACAGTAGGTGCAACCGTTATTTTTCTGACACAAACGGAGTTAGAGCCACGATCTCGCCCCTAGCGTGTTTCATTTGTTGGAGGCCCTGAAGAAGTTCCTGAGAAGACAACCTTACCACACAGATGATGATGTGATGACAGGTCGTCTACCGCTACGTAATCGGTCGACAGAATTCTGTGCGAATGTCATGAAGAAAGTGGTAACGCGCTGGGATAAGTGCCTCAATAACGTTGATTACGCTCAGACATAACCAGTGAACACTGTACAATACAGCTCAATTGCACTTTTATTAAGAAACGATAATGGACTCAGACTTTTCGATCTGCCATCGTATGTATGTTTTGTGTCCAAGTCTCCGGTAATGTGCCCGTGGTATGCTTTGTTGCACATGTGTCTAATTTATCAACATGTCGGGTCTCTGAATCATTTATCTACAAAAATATACGGTACCTTTACCTCCACTCAGCTTCTCCATGGCCTGCTGTACGACCCCTATGGGTTTAGCACTTCCTCCTGAATATAACAATAACAATCCATGGCGTACCTGTTGTTCAAGGTTACAGTAGCGACACCAGTCACCTAGAGAAGCAACTCCGAGTATCGTCACCAGGACAACTTTACTGTCCTGGTTCATCCTCAAGTTGAGAAATTCAGTCAACGTTATTTTATGTTCAGCTTTGCTAAGTCGGTTTATTTTCTGTTAGTGCGGGCTTAGAGAAGGACCTGCCTTGTATGGGCCAGTAGGCTTTCTGCAGTGCTCCTCTATTCTTATGTTATTATTTTTTCTTATATGGCACGTTTATTAAATAAAATTATTTTTAAAAATAACCCAACTCATTCACTCCTCTCTCTCTCTCTCTTTATTATTTCTCGTATATTTATTTTTCTATAATTTTTCCCCACATGGAAAAGCCAGCTGACTCCCCCCTGAGGTATGGTGTTGCCATCTGCTTTGAAAACTTATCATTTCAATACCTGGATTATACCTGGAGGAGGTTTAGGGGGTCAACGTCCCCGCGGCCCTGTCCGGGACCAGGCCTCGTGGTGGATCAGAGCCTAATCAACCAGGCTGTTACTGTTGGCCGCACGTAAACCGACGTAGGAACCACAGCCTGGCTGGTCAGGTATTGACTTAAGATGTCTGTTGAGTGCCTTCTTAAGACAGCCAGGAGTCTATTGGTAATACCCCTTATGTGTGCTGGGAGGCAGTTGAACATAAGCTGTGATATTGTGAAGGTGGAATTGTTCCCGGTGGTCCAGCATGGTAGGGAGGTAGTGGTCCAGTATGGTAGGGAGGTGGTGGTCCAGCATGGTAGGGAGGTAGTGGTGGACCAGCATGGTAGGGAGGTAGTGGTCCAGTATGGTAGGGGGTGGTGGTCCAGCATGGTAGGGAGGTAGTGGTCCAGTATGGTAAGGAGGTGGTGGTCCAGTATGGTAGGGAGGTGGTGGTCCAGCATGGTAGGGAAGTGGTGGACCAGCATGGTAGGGGGTGGTGATCCAGCATGGTAGGGGGTGGTGGACCAGCATGATAGGGTGGTGGTCCAGCATGATAGGGAGGTGGTGGACCAGCATGGTAGGGGGTGGTGGACCAGCATGATAGAGAGATGGTGGTCCAGAATGGTATGGGGGTGGACCAGCATGATAGGGAGGTGGTGGTCCAGCATGATAGGGGGGTGGTGGTCCAGCATGATAGGGGGTGGTGGACCAGCATGATAGGGGTGGTGGTCCAGCATGGTAGGGAAGTGGTGGACCAGCATGGTAGGGAAGTGGTGGACCAGCATGATAGGAAAGTGGTGGTCCAGCATGGTAGGAGGGTGGTGGTCCAGCACGATAGGGGGTGGTGGACCTGCATGATAGAGAGGTGGTGGTCCAGCATGATAGGGAGGTGGTGAACCAGCATGGTAGAGGGTGGTGGACCAGCATGATAGGGAGGTGGTGGTCCAGCATGATAGGGAGGTGGTGGTCCAGCATGGTAGGGGTGGTGGACCAGCATGATAGGGAGGTGGTGGTCCAGCATTGTAGGAGGGTGGTGGTCCAGCACGATATGGGGTGGTGGACCAGCATGATAGGGAGGTGGTGGTCCAGCATGATAGGGAGGTGGTGGACCAGCATGGTAGGGGGTGGTGGACCAGCATGATAGGGAGGTGGTGGTCCAGCATAGTAAGGAGGTGGTGGACCAGCATGATAGGGAGGTGGTGGTCCAGCATGGTAGGGGGGTGGTGGACCAGCATGGTAGGGAGGTGGTGATCCAGCATGGTAGGGGGTGGTGGTCCAGCATGATATGGGGTGGTGGTCCAGCATGATAACGGGTGGTGGACCAGCATGATAGGGGTGGTGGACCAGCATGGTAGGGAAGTGGTTGACCAGAATGGTAGGGGTGGTGGACCAGCATGATAGGGGTGGTGGACCAGCATGATAGGGGGTGGTGGTCCAGCATGGTAGGGAAGTGGTGGATTAGCATGGTAGGGTGGTGGACCAGCATGATAGGGGGTGGTGGACCAGCATGGTAGGGAAGTGGTGGACCAGCATGGTAGGGGTGATGGACAAGCATGATTGGGGGTGGTGGACCAGCATGGTAGGGGGGTGGTGGTCCAGCATGATAGGGGGTGGTGGACCAGCATGATAGGGGGTGGTGGACCAGCATGGTAGGGAAGTGGTGGACCAGCATGGTAGGGGTGGTGGACCAGCATGATAGGGGGTGGTGGTCCAGCATGGTAGGGAAGTGGTGGACCAGCATGATAAGGGGTGGTGATCCTGCATGGTAGGGGTGGGGGACAATCATGATAGGGGGTGGTGGACCAGCATGATAGGGGTGGTGATCCAGCATGGTAGGGGTGGTGGACAATCATGATAGGGGGAGGGTGTTTAAAGATGCACTAGCGTTAAATGTTGATGTTGCAGCGTGACTCCCTGCAACAAGTGTTGATATTGGAGAGAACCACATGGGTTGGTGTGTGGCACTAAAACATGTGTGTGTGGCAATATAACATGTGTTGGTGTATGGCACTATACCATGTGTTGGTGTGTGGCACTATAACATGTGTTGGTGTGTGGCTCTATAACATGTGTGTGTGGCAATATAACATGTGTTGGTGTATGGCAATATACCATGTGTTGGTGTGTGGCACTAAAACATGTGTGTGTGGCAATATAACATGTGTTGGTGTGTGGCAATATAACATGTGTTGGTGTGTGGCACTAAAACATGTGTGTGTGGCAATATAACATGTGCTGGTGTATGGCAATATAACATGTGTTGGTGTGTGGCACTAAAACATGTGTGTGTGGCAATATAACATGTGTTGGTGTGTGGCAATATAACATGTGTTGGTGTGTGGCACTATAACATGTGTTGATGTGTGGCACTATAACATGTGTTGGTGTGTGGCACTATAACATGTGTTGGTGTGTGACACTATCACATGTGTTGGTGTGTGGCTCTATAACATGTGTTGGTGTGTGGCACTATAACATGTGTTGATGTGTGGCACTATAACATGTGTTGATGTGTGGCACTATAACATGTGTTGCTGCCTGGCACCATAACATGTATTGGTGTGTGGCACTATAACATGTGTTGGTGTGTGGCACTATAACATATGTTGGTGTATGGCACTATAACATGTGTTGGTGTGTTTCACTATAACATGTGTTGGTGTGTGGCACTATAACATTTGTTGATGTGTGGCACTATAACGTGTTGATGTGTGGCACTATAACATGTGTTGCTGCCTGACACCATAACATGTATTGGTGTCTGCCACTATAACATATGTTGATGTGTGGCACTATAACATGTGTTGATGTCTGGAACTATAACATGTGTTGATGTGTGGCACTATATCATGTGTTGCTGCATGGCACTATAACATTGTTGAGGGCACTAACTGTGATGGCATATAACATGGTGTCCTGCACTCATATATTGGTGTCTCCCACTATAACATATGTGATGTTGGCACTATATAATGTGTGTCTGGAACTATAACATGTGTTGATGTGTGGCACTATATCATGTGTTGCTGCATGGCACTATAACACGTATTGGGGCCTGACACTACATATTGGTGTCTGTCACTATATATTGGTGTCTGGCACTATATATTGGTGTCTGGCACTATATATTGGTGTCTGGCACTATATATTGGTGTCTGGCACTATATATTGGTGTCTGGCACTATATATTGGTGTCTGGCACTATATATTGGTGTCTGGCACTATATATTGGTGTCTGGCACTATATAT
This sequence comes from Cherax destructor, assembly GCA_009830355.1. Classification (NCBI taxonomy): domain Eukaryota; kingdom Metazoa; phylum Arthropoda; class Malacostraca; order Decapoda; family Parastacidae; genus Cherax; species Cherax destructor. Next base: position 94,151 of record WNWK01006623.1, on the reverse strand, counting down.
TGGTGTCTGGCACTATATATTGGTATCTAGCACTATATATTGGTGCCTGGCACTATATATTGGTGCCTGACACTATATATTGGTGTCTGGCACTATATTATTAGTGTCTGGCACTATATATTGGTGTCTGGCACTATATATTGGTGTCTGGCACTATATATTGGTGTCTGGCACTATATATTGGTGTCTGGCACTATATATTGGTGTCTGGCACTATATATTGGTGTCTGGCACTATATATTGGTATCTGGCACTATATATTGGTATCTGGCACTATATATTGGTGTCTGGCACTATATATTGGTGTCTGGCACTATATATTGGTGTCTGTTAGTCCTTAGAAAATAAACATTCGAGGTAAACCATTTTTTTTCATATACTTAAAAAAAGTGTTTGAGAGAAGAGACCGAGATTCGTAACACTGCAGCAGCTGTAACAGTAGTTGCAACAGCTACTGCAGCAGCTGTAACAGCAGTTGCAACAGCTACTGCAGCAACTGTAACAACAGTTGCAACAGCTACTACAACAGCTGTAACAGCAGTTGCAACAGCTACTGCAACAGCTGTAACAGCAGTTGCAACAGCTACTGCAACAGCTGTAACAACAGTTGCAACAGCTACTGCAACAGCTGTAACAGCAGTTGCAACAGCTACTGCAACAACTGTCACGGCGGTGGGTGAGGTGTTGCCGCGGGGGTTTAGTTACCAGTAACTTAAAGCTGTTATGTATCTCAAGTTATTTGAATAACTGTAACTGAATACAGATCCAACTGTATCAGGTTTTAATACACTGTACATGATGCAAAACAACCACAGGGGGAGTTGAATAATAGCTCTAGGCCTTTCATGTTGGAATCAACACATCATCAGGAGCTTGCAATGTTGCAGAAAGGTTTAGGGACTGATCACCTCAAACTCCACCTCTCCTTTTACTCCCTTCTTCTTTGTATTGGACTGATGAAGCCACTGTGTGGCGAAACGTTTCCTCAGTGAAGATTCCAATATGTTGTACATGAATAGTATACAATACCGACAAGGTGAGGAATTAGACACATGTGTAACACCTGGATATCTTTGTTTGGTGGGCGAAACGTCTACAATAAAGATATCAGGTGTTGCACATGTGTTTAATTCTTTCATTATGTGATATAATTGTCACTTTATTCAACATGTTGATTTTCTGAACTACTTCTTACATTGTTGATACACTCACAGGAAGGTGTACACTCACAGGAAGGTGTACACTCACAGGAAGGTGTACACACACAGGAAGGTGTACACACACAGGAAGGTGTACACTCACAGGAAGGTGTACACTCACAGGAAGGTGTGCACTCACAGGAAGGTGTACACACACAGGAAGGTGTACACTCACAGGAAGGTGTACACTCACAGGAAGGTGTACACACACATGGAAGGTGTACACACACAGGAAGGTGTACACTCACAGGAAGGTGTACACTCACAGGAAGGTGTACACTCACAGGAAGGTGTACACTCACAGGAAGGTGTACACTCACATGAAGGTGTACACTCACAGGAAGGTGTACACACACAGGAAGGTGTACACACACAGGAAGGTGTACACACACAGGAAGGTGTGCACTCACAGGAAGGTGTGCACTCACAGGAAGGTGTGCACTCACAGGAAGGTGTACACACACAGGAAGGTGTACACTCACAGGAAGGTGTACACTCACAGGAAGGTGTACACTCACAGGAAGGTGTACACTCACAGGAAGGTGTACACTCACAGGAAGGTGTACACTCACAGGAAGGTGTACACTCACAGGAAGGTGTACACTCACAGGAAGGTGTACACTCACAGGAAGGTGTACACACACAGGAAGGTGTGCACTCACAGGAAGGTGTACACACACAGGAAGGTGTACACACACAGGAAGGTGTACACACACAGGAAGGTATACATACACACACAGTAAGGTGTATACACACAGAAAGGTGTACATACTGTGTTTTGCTCACTATGTTTTACTCACTGTCTTTATTTACAATCACTGGCAGTAAACTTCATGCTTGGCCAATCAATACCTTGGTAAGTTAACCTTCTCTCACCCCAGCTGCAAGTCTTAGCCAATCACCATTCAGGCAGTATTACGACTTAATTCTGATTGGTGCGTAGCCTTAGGGTTCCTGGAGGAAACATACCCGAAGTTTTTTTTTATGGGATTCAGCATTTCCTATTATAACTTCCGGGCCAATCACCTGCCACCTCTAGAAGAACCAGAGTTTTTATTGGCCGATGAGCGTTCTGTCGCCCTTCCCGTGGAGGGAAGAGAGTAGGGAAAAAATGGAGAGATAAACAAAAGAGGGTCGCTTTTGTTGTATTATTCTGTTTACCTCCTGGTCCCTAGGTATCCCTTGCAGGTCTAGCGCTTCTTAATGAATAAAACGATGGAGATAAATGATATAAAATACCGACACCATGGATAAAATGATAATATAATGGGAAGTTAGGGAGTTCCATGGAGGTTAAGGTTCAAAGAACTTAACAAGAGGGTTGATGTGTTGTGTTCCAGCTAAGTTTTATTCACTGGGAAAATCCAATTTAATTTGCTTCAACTTTAAAAGTCTATCGGCCGCACGTGAGCCGATAGATATCTACCTAGACGCTAAAATCATACATGCTTGAATATATCTCTCTTACACACACTCACTGTTGCTGTGGTCACTGTTGCTGTGGTCACTGTTGCTGTGGACACTGTTGCTGTGGTGACTGTTGCCGTGGTCACTGTTGCTGTGGACATTGTTGCTGTGGTCACTGTTGCTGTGGTCACTGTTGCTGTGGTCACTGTTGCTGTGGTCACTGTTGCTGTGGTCACTGTTGCTATGGTCACTGTTGTTGTGGTCACTGTTGTTGTGGTCACTATTGCTGTGGTCACTGTTGCTGTGGTCACTGTTGCTGTGGTCACTGTTGCTATGGTCACTGTTGTTGTGGTGACTGTTGCTGTGGTGACTGTTGCTGTGGTGACTGTTGCTGTGGTGACTGTTGCTGTGGTGACTGTTGCTGTGGTGACTGTTGCTGTGGTGACTGTTGCTGTGGTGACTGTTGCTGTGGTGACTGTTGCTGTGGTGACTGTTGCTGTGGTGACTGTTGCTGTGGTGACTGTTGCTGTGGTGACTGTTGCTGTGGTCACTGTTGCTGTGGTGACTGTTGCTGTGGTCACTGTTGCTGTGGTGACTGTTGCTGTGGTCACTGTTTGGAAGTTGTCTTCACCAGGACGGCAGCTGCACACTCACCTTCCCTCGTGAAGGACGAGGAAGAGGCGGGTGGGTGTGATAGTGAACTTTGAGCTGAGGAAGTTAGAAGGGTGTGAGCTGAGGAAGTTAGAAGGGTGTGAGCTGAGTTGCTTAAGTCTCCCATCTTGAGCCTCACTCTTAAGTGCTGAGGTCGAGAACTCGGAGGGGAAAAAAAAGTTTTGGAAAACTGTACACTCACTTTGGCGGCCCCGTCTCTTTGAGGAGGATTTTTATTTTGGCTCTCTTTTTTTTTTTTGGGGGGGGGGGGAGGGGAGTCGAGGGGAGAATGTAAATGATTTTCCGTTATGAGGGAGAGAGTTAGGGGGGTAGGTAGTAGCTTATTTACATGTGTAAGGTGACTGGTCCACTGTACCAACTGGTTGGTCCATTGTACCAGCTGGCAGGTTCGCCGTACAGTTGGTTGGTCCATTGTACCAGCTGGTAGGTTCACCGTACAGTTGGATGGTCCATTGTACCAGCTGGTAGGTTCCCCGTACAGTTGGATGGTCCATTGTACCAGCTGGTAGGTTCACCGTACAGTTGGTTGGTCCATTGTACCAGCTGGTAGATTCACCGTACAGTTGGTTGGTCCATTGTACCAGCTGGTAGGTTCACCGTACAGTTGGTTGGTCCATTGTACCAGCTGGTAGGTTCACCGTACAGTTGGTTGGTCCATTGTACCAGCTGGTAGGTTCACCGTACAGTTGGTTGGTCCATTGTACCAGCTGGTAGGTTCACCGTACAGTTGGTTGGTCCATTGTACCAGCTGGTAGCGTCACTGTACCAGCTAGTTGCTCCAGCCACCACCAGGCAGCCACTCTGGAAGTGGTAATACCAGACATGAGACAAATAATGTCAACACTGTCTCCTGGTTCCTCTGGTGTCTTTCATTTCACGGTGCCGTGTCACGTTGCTCCTTGTGTCCACGGTGTTGGGTTATCAAGGCTCGAGTCACGGCCCCTCACTCTCACCTCTCGAATCAATCCTTAGTCGTCAGGGTCCGAGCATACCCACTTCTGAAGCTGTGTAGGGTGCTCGGCAACTCTTGGTCTTGTGCCTTCCACTGTGTCTCATGCGTGTCTTCAGTTAATATCTTTGTGCCGCTGGCTCCCTCTCCTCTTCTAGCGCTTATAGTTTATCCGTGTGTCTATATTCGTTGTTAATTTTCTCGTTCCGCCACCAATCTCGCTGTGGTTAATGGGTTGGTTAATGGGATTTAAAGCTTGTCTACCACTCGAGGGTTGCATGTCACCTGACCACCACCACACGGAATGGTCGTACTTTAATCCCTTATATAAGAGTATAGGGATTAAACTCTGAAGTTTATATAAACTGAGATGTATATCCCTCCACATGTACACACACATCAAGCGAGGTATACTTATATGGATATATACAAACTGCGAACCACTATATCCTTGAGTCTCGCACTCCAAGAGGAGAATAATGTATGTTGTGTTTGATGCTTTAATTACTATTTGCTAGGGGTTTTGAGAACAATTATTTTTTTTAGATTAGACCGTTTTCTTATATGTCACTAACGTTATACTCTTGATATGTACTTGTGGTGATATGCTTGATGTGATGCTTACTCCCAGATGTTTCTCCTTGTACGTCGTCTACTGGGTCTCACTTCCCATATAGTATTTTTTTCTGGTTTTCTCACTCTCATGTTCTCATTACTTTTAGCTTAACATTAATGAATTCATCACCTTGATTACTCCAGCAGTCTACTCCTGCCACTTTAGCGCTTCTCCCTCTTCTCTATAGAACAATATACACATATAAACACATGTCTATACAGGATTCGATGTTCACTGTATATCATTTTTGTGTATATCAGGAACAACGGGGGTTCAATCACTGATCCTTGAGGGACTCCACTCATCACCCCGGCCCACTAACATATCTCATACCTTATCCTTGCCCTCCAGGATTTTCTGTAACCCCCTGAGCACCTTCCCTGTCTGCTTCTTCAGTTTGTATAGCAGCTTCCTGTGTGCTACTGTGTCAGATACTTTCTGACAGTAGTGGAAGATACAGTCTAGTCTTCCCTCTACTCTCTCCTGGAGATCTTCAACACAAGACTTGTCATCTCGTGACACATGTTGCATGTCACTTATGCCTCTGTATAAATCCAAGTTTTCTTACTTATTCCCTCTTTTAGTAACTCAGTTGTACACAAATAACCCGCACATAGCAGAGAGGAGCTTACGACGACGTTTCGGTCCGACTTGGACTATTTACAAAGTCACACTTAGCTAGTATGCTATAGTTTAGTACTTCCTACTTCTCTTCCCTTCTTGTATACTGGGATCATGTCTGCTGTTTTCTAACTGTCTGGCAGTTGCCTTGTTTCCACCGACAGACGTCCTCTGCTCCTTCTCCAAATCCCAAAGAACACAGTCTAGTCCCACTGCTTTTCATATATTTATTTTCCTTAGGAGACCTCCCTCACTTCTTTATTCATAATCCTTGCTACTAGCATCTCTCTCCCCGTCTCCTGACGTCTACATAGATACCTTAGTTAAGATTTCTCCGATCAGTCCATTCAATTCTTCACGAACCTCCCAGCCATATACCAGCTCAGGCTTCAGTTTCAACTCTTGCTGCTAAGTCGGTTTTCTCCTATCCTTGCATCCTCCATTTCTACATTTTTTCCATGTTATTTCATCACTGGTCCAACCACACGCGCCAAGACTACATCCCGAGATTACGATCCCGTGCGTACCATCCCGTGCGTACCATCCCGTGCGTACCATCCCGTGCGTACCATCCCGTGCGTACCATCCCGAGTTTACCATCCTGTGCGTACCATCCCGTGCGTAAATCATATAAGGCTACGCATAGCGGCAGGGTAACCAACAACAAGGCATCCACAGGTAGCCAGGCGAGGTAACACGCACAAATTTAGTGAGGGTTTAAGGGAAAATAATGTTTGGGTCTCAAAGGAATGCCGTGACTCGGGTCTCGTTATCTCTTGTGCCGCGGCTTCCCAATTACCCGAATGAGACAATTAGGAGGTCCAGAGATGATTTAAGTGTCTCCTCCGAGAGATATTATCCTGTGTGGGGGAGATGGATCATGATTAGCAGGGCAGCAGAGGTGGTGTGTGTGTGTGTGTGTTGAACGTTATGTTGTTTGACCTGTACAGGTCGTGTGAGGTGACTCTAACCTGTTGTTTGACCTTTACAGGTTGTGTGAGGTGTCTCTGGCCTCCTGTTTGATACTGCACAGGTCAAACAAGAGGTCAGAGTCACCTCACAACCTATACAGGACAAAAACAGATCAGAGAGGAAAGGGGGTGGGAAGTGTTTTGAATTGTGTGTGTGTGTGTGTGTGTGTGTGTGTGTGTGTGTGTGTGAGAGAGAGACAGACAGAGAAAGGGAGGGAGGAACAGGGAGAGAGGCAGGGAGGGTGGGAGGGGTGAGGTACAAGGCAGTACAACCTGCCTTCCTCTGACCTCTGGTAGGAGACAGGTGTTGTGTAGTCAACCTGCACTTGTACAGGTTAACACAGAGCAGTATACACCAGGGTAGTTAACACAGGTTAACACAGAACAGTATACACCAGGGTAGTTAACACAGGTTAACACAGAGCAGTATACACCAGGGTAGTTAACACAGGTTAACACAGAGCAGTATACACCAGGGTAGTTAACACAGGTTAACACAGAGCAGTATACACCAGGGTAGTTAACACAGGTTAACACAGAGCAGTATACACCAGGGTAGTTAACACAGATTAACACAGAACAGTATACACCAGGGTAGTTAACACAGATTAACACAGAGCAGTATACACCAGGGTAGTTAACACAGGTTAACACAGAACAGTATACACCAGGGTAGTTAACACAGGTTAACACAGAGCAGTATACACCAGGGTAGTTAACACAGATTAACACAGAACAGTATACACCAGGGTAGTTAACACAGGTTAACACAGAACAGTATACACCAGGGTAGTTAACACAGGTTAACACAGAACAGTATACACCAGGGTAGTTAACACAGATTAACACAGAACAGTATACACCAGGGTAGTTAACACAGATTAACACAGAACAGTATACACCAGGGTAGTTAACACAAATTAACACAGAACAGTATACACCAGGGTAGTTAACACAGATTAACACAGAGCAGTATACACCAGGGTAATTAACACAGGTTAACACAGAGCAGTATCCACTAGGATAGTTAACATAGATTAACACAGGTTAACACAGAACAGTATACTCCAGGATAGTTAACACAGGTTAACACAGAACAGTATACACTAGGATAGTTAACATAGATTAACACAGGTTAACACAGAGCAGTATACACTAGGATAGTTAACATAGATTAACACAGGTTAACACAGAGCAGTATACACTAGGATAGTTAACATAGATTAACACAGGTTAACACAGAACAGTATACTCCAGGATAGTTAACACAGGTTAACACAGAACAGTATACACTAGGATAGTTAACATAGATTAACACAGGTTAACACAGAACAGTATACTCCAAGATAGTTAAGTTAACTCCAGAGACTAAATTATGCTCATTAATTCAGGTCAAAAAAATTGTTTTTAGATTATTAATGACACAAAATTCACTGATATTTCTTACATTGCAATGTTTATTGTACAACATTTGTATATATATATATATATGTATAGGAATTTCCCGTATACATGCTAATTGTCGTAGTTTTGCAAATTCCCCTCGTCCAGGATTACTGTTAATTCAGTATGCAAATTGTTGCAACGTCAACCTTCCTGCAACAAAGCCATGATTTGGACACAGGTCCCTTCAACCCTGTGATTGATGGATTTATACGATATATATATATATATATATATATATGTACTCACCTAGTGGAGTTTGCTAGGGGTCGAGCCACAGTTCCTAGGCTCGCTGAGCTGGTCTATGACACACTGAAAGCACTGCTGGAACTAACCCTTCACAACCACTCTAATTATTGACAACGACGATAATTCCTAGTCACCTGAAGCTAAAGAAGTAGTTCCTAACATCCATGTGCCTCAGGCGCGTTATTACCTTCTAGCTCTGTGTCTCCAACAATTTTTCGTGTGCATGTAGGGTGACAGGTGTGGTCTATGGGTTGACAGGTGTGGTCTATGGGTTGACAGGTGTGGTCTATGGGTTGACAGGTGTGGTCTATGGGTTGACAGGTGTGGTCTATGGGTTGACAGGTGTGGTCTATGGGTTGACAGGTGTGGTCTATGGGTTGACAGGTGTGGTCTATTTGTTGACAGGTGTGGTGTATTGGTTGACAAGAGGTGTGGTGTATGGGTTGACAGGTGTGGTGTATGGGTTGACAGGTGTGGTGTATGGGTTGACAGGTGTGGTCTACGGGTTGACAGGTGTGGTGTTTAATATGAAGCGAGTATTAAGAGATGTACACACATAGATCATGTGTGTACATGCGTCACAACAGGGAACAACAGGGAGCAAGAGAGAACAGCAGTGAACAATAAGGAATAACATGGAACAACATGGAACAACAGGGAACAACAAGGAACAACAGGAAACGATAGGGAACAACAGGAAACAACAGGGAACAACAGGAAACAACAGTGAAAAACAGAAAACAACAGGGAACAACAGGAAGCAACAGGGAAAACAGAAAACAACAGGGACCAACAGAAAACAACAGGGAACAACAAAAACAACAGGAAACAACAGGGGAAAACAAAACAACAGGGAATAACAGGAAACAACAGGGAACAACAGAAAACAACAGGGAACAACATGGAACAACAGGAAACAACAGGGAACAACATACACCATCGTTCCGTATAATCCTGGCGTTTTCCGGGATTCTGTTACTGAAATTAATCGCAAAATATCCATAGATTTTCTCGATCACTATAATTAAAAAAAAGTGAACGACCATGTACTCACCTATATGTGGCTGCAGGGGTCGATTCACAGCCCCTGGCCTGTGTGTGTGTGTGTGTGTGTGTGTGTGTGTGTGTGTGTGTGTGCCCATGTCTGGCCCCGCCCATGTCCAGTATCATCCCCATGTCCACTCCATCAGGACCTCCAAGATTCTTGTACCTCGTTATCACATCTCTCATTCCTCTCTCTTCTGAAGAGGACCTCTGTCTTCCGAAGAGGACCTCCGAGACCTGTGTTAATTAGCTCTTTTTTGTGTTCATCCTCCAAGTGTTTTGTACCCTGTACTCTATTGATTGTACCCTGTACTCTATTGATTGTACCCTGTACTCTATTGATTGTACCTTGTGCTCTATTGATTGTACCCTGTACTCTATTGATTGTACCCTGTACTCTATTGATTGTACCCTGTACTCTATTGATTGTACCCTGTACTCTATTGATTGTACCTTGTACTCTATTGATTGTACCCTGTACTCTATTGATTGTACCTTGTACTCTATTGATTGTACCCTGTACTCTATTGATTGTACCCTGTACTCTATTGATTGTACTCTGTACTCTATTGATTGTACCCTGTACTCTATTGATTGTACCCTGTACTCTATTGATTGTACCCTGTACTCTATTGATTGTACCCTGTACCCTGTACTTGTTAGTTAGACTTTCATTTTTACAAACATTGTGTGTGTGCGTGTGTGTGTGTATGTGTGTATGTATGTGTGTGTGTACTCACCTAATTGTACTCACCTAATTGTGGTTGCAGGGGTCGAGACTCAGCTCCTGGCTCCGCCTCTTCGCTGTCCGTTACTGGGTCTCTGCTCTCCCTGCTCCATGAGCATGTGTGTGTATGTATGTGTGTTTGTGCGTGCGTGTGTGTGTGTGTGTGTGTGTGTGTACTCACCTATTTGTACTCACTTATTTGTGGTTGCAGGGGTCGAGTCATAGCTCCTGGTCCCGCCTCTTCACTGATTGCTACTAGGTCCTCTCTCTTCCTGCTCCATGAGCTTTATCAAACCTCGTCTTAAAACTGTGTATGGTTCCTGCCTCCACTATGTCGCTTTCTAGACTATTCCACTTCCTGACAACTCTATGACTGAAGAAATACTTCCTAACATCCCTTTGACTCATAGGAGTCTTCAACTTCCAATTGTGACCCCTTGTTTCTGTGTCCCATCTCTGGAACATCTTGTCTCTGTCCACCTTATCTATTCCTCGCAGTATTTTATATGTCGTTATCATGTCTCCCCTAACCCTCCTGTCCTCTAGTGTCGTCAGGCCGATTTCCCTTAACCTTTCTTCGTAGGACAATCCCCTTAGCTCTGGGACTAGTCTTGTTGCAAACCTTTGCACTTTCTCTAATTTCCTGACGTGCTTCACCAGGTATGGGTTCCAAACTGGTGCTGCATACTCCAGTATGGGCCTGATGTAAATGGTGTACAGAGTCTGGAATGATTCCTTAGTGAGGTATTGGAACGCTATTCTTAGGTTTGCCAGCCGCCCGTATGTTGCAGCAGTTATCTGATTGATGTGTGCCTCAGGAGATGTGCTCGGTATTATACTCACCCCAAGATCTTTTTCCTTGAGTGAGGTTTGCAGTCTTTGGCCACCTAGACTATACTCTGTCTGCGGTCTTCTTTGACCTTCCCCGATATTCATGACTTTACATTTGGCAGGGTTAAATTCAAGGAGCCAGTTACTGGACCAGGCTTGTAGCCTGTCCAGGTCTCTTTGTAGTCCTGCCTGATCCTCGACTGATTTAATTCTTCTCATTAACTTCACATCATCTGCAAACAGGGACACTTCTGAGTCTATCCCTTCCGTTATGTCATTCACATATACCAAAAACAGTACCGGTCCCAGGACTGACCCTTGTGGAACCCCACTCGTCACAGGTGCCCACTCACACCTCGTCACGTACCATGACTCGTTGTTGCCTCCCTGTCAGATATTCTCTGATCCATTGCAGTGCCTTTCCTGTTACGTGTGCCTGATCCTCTAGCTTTTGCATTAACCTCTTGTGAGGAACTGTGTCGAACGCCTTCTTGCAGTCCAAGAAAATGCAGTCTATCCACCCCTCTCTCTCGTGTCTTACTTCTGTTACCTTGTCATAAAACTCCAGTAGGTTTGTGACACAGGATTTTCCTTCCCTGAAACCGTGCTGGTTGTCGTTTATAAGCTTGTGTCTTTCTAGGTGCTTCACCACTCTCCTCCTGATGATCTTCTCCATGACTTTGCATACTATACACGTCAGTGACACAGGTCTGTAGTTTAATGACTCGTGTCTGTCTCCTTTCTTAAAAATTGGGACTACATTTGCCATCTTCCACGCCTCAGGTAGTTGCCCAGTTTCAATGGAAGTGTTGAAGATTTTTGTTAGTGGCACACACAACATCTCTGCTCCCTCTCTAAGGACCCACGAAGAAATGTTGTCCGGTCCCACCGCTTTTGAGGTATCGAGTTCACATAACAGCTTCTTCACCTCCTCCTTGGTTGTGTGTATTTCGTCCATCACTTGTTGGTATACCTCCCTATTCTGAATTCCTGGAGTCCTTCCTGTCTCCTCTGTAAAAACTTCTTTAAATCTCATGTTGAGCTCCTCACATACCTCTTGGTCGTTTATTGTGAACTCCCCACCTTCCTTCCTCAGCCTGATTACCTGGTCCTTGACTGTTGTTTTCCTCCTGATGTGGCTGTACAACAGCTTCGGGTCAGACTTGACTTTTGATGCTATATCATTTTCATATTGTCGCTGAGCCTCCCTTCTTACCTGTGCATATTCGTTTCTTGCTCTTCGGCTAATCTCTTTATTTTCCTGGGTCCTTTGTCTTCTGTACTTTTTCCATTCTCTATTACACTTACTTTTTGCCTCCCTACACCTCTGGGTGAACCAAGGACTCGTTCTGGTCTTCTCATTACTTCTGTTTCCCTTGGGGACAAACCTCTCCTCTGCCTCTTTGCATTTGGTTGTCACATATTCCATCATTTCTTTTACTGGTTTTCCTGCCAATTCTCTCTCCCACTGAACGTCTTGTAGGAAGTTCCTCATGCCTGTGTAGTCCCCCCTTTTGTAGTTTCGTTTCTCCCTTCCTATTCCTGCTCCCCTCTCCACTTGTAGCTCAACTATATAATCAAAACAAGGGGCCTTTCATACGTGATATCCTCGATGTCCGAACTACTCATGGTGAATACTAGGTCCAGTCTTGCTGGATCATCCCCACCTCTCTCTCTGGTAGTGTCTCTAACATGTTGATGCATGAGGTTTTCCAATACCACATCCATCATCTTGGCTCTCCATGTTTCAGGACCCCCATGGGGCGCAATGTGTGTGTGTGTGTGTGTGTGTGTGTGTGTGTGTGTGTGTGTGTGTGTGTGTGTGTGTGCTCTTATAGTTCCTGCTTTTCTCCCCACGTCTCCACTTCTTCGTGACTCACAAGGACAACGTGACAACAAAACTTACAACTAACGGCCCTTATTTTGCCCTCTCTCCTCTACTTCTTTTATTATTATAATTATTATAATTATTATTATTATTATTATTATTATTATTATTATTATTATTATTATTATAACTAAGCGCTAAGCCCGCAAGTGTCATCTCCTCTACCTTGCATTCTCCCTATATCGTCTCTTGACTTTCATCTACTTTCTCCTACCTCTCTTCATCTCTCTCTGCTACCTCCCCCGTGTGTGCCCCGTAACACGGGGGTTCACCCCGTTTCGGTGGGGGTCAGTTTGCTCATTGGGGAGTCTGGTCCTGGGGCAGGCCGGAGAGACCTCATCTCTGCCCAATTTGAGGGAGATCCTGACTCGAGCTCTCCTGGGCTCTCTTTCACAGCTCCCGGTCCTCGTTTAATTACCAGTGCTTCGTGTGTTACAGCCTGAGAGATCACGTCTGAGAGGCTCCTGCCACAGCTCCTGAGACGAAACAGCAGAAGCAACAACAGCAGCAGGAACAGTAGCAGAAGCAGCAGTAGGAACAGTAGCACTAGCAGCAGAAGCAGCAGCAGGAACTGTAGCTGTAGCAGCAGAAGCAGCAGCAGGAACAGTAGCAGTAGCAGCAGAAGCAGCAGGAACAGTAGGACTAGCAGAAGAAGCAGCAGCAACAACAGCAGGAACAGTAGCAGCAGAAACAGTAGCTACAGGAACAAAAAATAGCAGCAACAAGAACAGTAGCAGCAGCAACAGCAGCAGCAACAACAGGACAACAACAGCAGCAACAATAACAGTAGCAGCAACAACAGCAGTTCTTGACAAGTAAGGTAACTTTATACTCACATACACTCACTCACCTTCACTGAGAAACTAACTTAACCCACCTGAATGTCTAATTTATTATCACCTCTCACCATTTTACGGGTAAACAGAATTTAATGGAAATTTTCGTTTAAGATCACTCAATAAAAATTGGGACAGAGGCCCCATTAGGCACGTCAGTCGATCGTACTCACTAAAACACATGAAAATCTAGTTGAGTACGTGAAGAAATCTATATAAAAAAGAGGCGACCTACTACTTATATTAAGAAAAATACATCTCAGTGGTGAGATAAAGAGAAAAGAGAGAAACTCAGCACTTTCGTGTGCATGAGCGTACATCTTCAGAGGAACTGGTTAGGTAGGTGAGGTAGTGGGGGCAGGATTTTCGTGATCTCCTCCTCTTGCCTGTTTAATAAGGAGCTCATTATTGCCTCCCACTCTCCGCCCGCCTGGTTAGTTAAGGTTATGTGCTGTAACCAAGCTGAGAGTCACAGTGACCTCAGTGAAACATTACTCCTGGCTTTAAGAAAGGCTTTAAGCAGATCAGGGCGGCGTGGTGCGCGCACTGCCCTTTATAACCTGGCTCATGCTGGGAAAATACGAGTATGTGTTTATGAATACGCTCTTAGTCTTTCCCAGACGCCTGTGTGTATATCACCTGAGGTGTGTGTGTGTGTGTGTGTGTGTGTGTGTGTGTGTGTGTGTGTGTGTGTGTGTGTGTGTGTGTGTGTGTGTGTGTGTGTAACAGCCGAGACGTTAAATTCACATGGAAGTTCTCCTTGAGAAAGCAAAACAAGTGAAGGGCTCTCCCTTTAGCTTCCCTCACCTAAAATAAACGACTCGTTTGAACACAACACTCCACATCAACACATAACAACACTCCACATCAACACATAACAACACTCCACATCAACACATAACAACACTCCACATCAACACATAACAAAACTCCACATCAACACATAACAACACTCCACATCAACACATAACAACACTCCACATCAACACATAACAACACTCCACATCAACACATAACAACACTCCACATCAACACATAACAACACTCCACATCAACACATAACAACACTCCACATCAACACATAACAACACTCCACATCAACACATAACAACAATCCACATCAACACATAACAACAATCCACATCAACACATAACAACACTCCACATCAACACATAACAACACTCCACATCAACACATAACAACACTCCACATCAACACATAACAACACTCCACATCAACACATAACAACACTCCACATCAACACATAACAACACTCCACATCAACACATAACAACACCACATCAACACATAACAACACTCCACATCAACACATAACAACACTCCACATCAACACATAACAACACTCCACATCAACACATAACAACACTCCACATCAACACATAACAACACTCCACATCAACACATAACAACACTCCACATCAACACATAACAACACTCCACATCAACACATAACAACACTCCACATCAACACATAACAACACTCCACATCAACACATAACAACACTCCACATCAACACATAACACTCCACATCAACACATAACAACACTCCACATCAACACATAACAACACTTCACATCAACACATAACAGCTTCGCTAAATCACTCGTTTTAACCCCCGTAAGAGACTGTTCCTCTGGCTGAACCACCCACCAACTCCTCTATCAAACTCGAGTGAGGATGAGCTACGAGGGCGAGGTACAGCGAGGACGAGCTACGAGGGCGAGGTACAGTGAGGACGAGCTACGAGGGCGAGGTACAGGGAGGACGAGCTACGAGGGCGAGGTACAGGGAGGACGAGCTACGGCAGCACAAGCATGGCGGCAAATATAAACTCAGCTGGCAGACAGCATGGGCTGTCGAGTTCAGGACGAGCTACGAGGGTGAGGTGCAGTGAGGACGAGCTACGAGGGTGAGGTGCAGTGAGGACGAGCTACGAGGGTGAGGTGTAATGAGGAGCTACGAAGGTGAAGTGCAATGAGGACGAGCTACGAGGGTGAGGTGTAATGAGGAGGAGCTACGAGGGTGAAGTGCAATGAGGACGAGCTACGAGGGTGAGGTGTAATGAGGACGAGCTACGAGGGCGAGGTGCAGTGAGGACGAGCTACGAGGGCGAGGTGCAATGAGGACGAGCTACGAAGGTGAGGTGCAGCAGCTAGGGAGCGGATCACTGGCCACACTGCTGTTTATGAAGATTGAAAAATACGTGTTCTTAACGAGAAGCGAGCGAGGGAAGACTACACACGTATTCAGTTACAGCGTCCAGGATGGCAGGTTCACTGCCCTCCTACAAGACACCACATGACAGCGTCCAGGATGGCAGGTTTACTGCCCTCCTACAAGACACCACATACACGTATCAGATGGCAGGTTCACTGCCCACAAGACACCAGCATTGACAGCGTCCAGGATGGCAGGTACTGTCCTCTGCGAGACACCACATTACAACGTCCAGGATGCAGGTTCACTGCCTCTACAAGACACCATGACAGCGTCAGATGGCAGGTTCACTGCCTCACAAGACACTACGAAGCGTCAGGATGGCAGGTTCACTACCCTACAAGAACACTCACATACAGCGTCCAGATGGCAGGCACTGAACCTCACTACAAACACCACTTAAGTCAGGACAGGTTCAGCCCTGCTCAAGACACCACATGACGGTCAGGATGGCAGGTTCACTGCCTCTACAAGAACACAGAGGTCCAGGATGGCAGGTTCACTGCTCTGAGAAGCACAATGAAGCGTCAGATGGCAGGTCACTGCCTCTACAGAGCACCACTTACAGCGTCAGATGGCAGGTTCACTGCCCTCCAGAGACCACTGACAGCGTCCAGGATGGAGGTTCTTACCCTACAGAGACACCCATGACAGCGTCCAGGATGGCAGGTTCACTGCCCTCCTACAAGACACCACATTACAGCGTCCAGGATGGCAGGTTCACTGCCCTCCTACAAGACACCACATGACAGCGTCCAGGATGGCAGGTTCACTGCCCTCCTACAAGACACCACATGACAGCGTCCAGGATGGCAGGTTCACTGCCCTTCTACAAGACACCACATGACAGCGTCCAGGATGGCAGGTTCACTGCCCTCCTACAAGACACCACATGACAGCGTCCAGGATGGCAGGTTCACTGCCCTCCTAAAAGACACCACATTACAGCGTCCAGGAT
>WNWK01006623.1:0-72500 GCA_009830355.1 Cherax destructor | reverse complement strand
CTCCCCACTCAGATCCTCCCCACCCCTAGATCCTCCAACCCCTAGATCCTCCCCACTCCTAGATCCTCCCCACTCCTAGATCCTCCCCACTCCTAGATCCTCCTAACCCCTAGATCCTCCCCACTCCTAGATCCTCCCCACTCCTAGATCCTCCTAACCCCTAGATCCTCCCCACTCCTAGATCCTCCCCACTCCTAGATCCTCCCACTCCTAGATCCTCCTAACCCCTAGATCCTCCCCACTCCTAGATCCTCCCCACTCCTAGATCCTCCCCACCCCTAGATCCTCCCCACTCCTAGATCCTCCCCACTCCTAGATCCTCCCTGCTCCTAGATCCTCCCCACTCCTAGATCCTCCCCACCCCTAGATCCTCCCCACCCCTAGATCCTCCCCACTCTTAGATCCTCCCCACCCCTAGATCCTCCCCACTCCTAGATCCTCCCCACTCCTAGATCCTCCCCACCCCTAGATCCTCCTAACCCCTAGATCCTCCCCACTCCTAGATCCTCCCCACTCCTAGATCCTCCCCACTCCTAGATCCTCCTAACCCCTAGATCCTCCCCACTCCTAGATCCTCCCCACCCCTAGATCCTCCCCACCCCTAGATCCTCCCCACTCCTAGATCCTCCCCACCCCTAGATCCTCCCCACTCCTAGATCCTCCCCACTCCTAGATCCTCCTCACTCCTAGATCCTCCCCACCCCTAGATCCTCCCCACTCCTAGATCCTCCCCACTCCTAGATCCTCCCCACTCCTAGATCCTCCCCACTCCTAGATCCTCCCCACTCTTAAATCCATCTCACTTTTAGATCCTCCCCACTTCCAGATCCCCCCACTCTTAGATCCATCTCACTCCTAGATCCTCCCCACTCCTAGATCCTCCCCACTCCTAGAACCTCCCCACTTCCATATCCTCCCCACTCTTAGATCCATCCCACTCCTAGATCCTTCTCTCTCTCTCTCTCTCTCTCTCTCTCTCTCTCTCTCTCTCTCCACCGTCACCCCTTACTCTTCCCTTACCTCTTACCTACCCCCCTTCCTTCCTTCCTTTCTCCCTTTCTCTCGTCATTCAACCCTCCAGGTTAGTCATTGTGAATCCAGTGTAATTACCAAGCTTAGGGCTGAAGATAATACCTCTCTTCTCTCTCTCTCTCTCTCTCTCTCTCTCTCTCTCTCTCTCTCTCTTCTCTCTATCGCGCGCGCGCGCACCTTTTTCTTTATTTTTTTTCTTCTCTTCCTGTTCCCTAATCCGCCCTAATCCCTTTTCTTATTTTGTATATGACATACCCAAGCTCGAATAATGTATATCTATATATATCTATATATCTATCTATATATATATATATATATATATATATCAACACTCGTGCAGTGTTTACATGTTAAATTTGTATACTAGATAACTTGATAAAGAAGATTTACGGTGTTATTGTTTATTTTTTTCATCCATTGCCTTGAATCCGGATTAGCTCTTGAGAACGATTCTCAAAATCCGTATGCGCTGAGAAAGCCTCCGATGAAGCCTGAGAACGACTCACTGAACCTGGATTATATCCTAGGAACGACTCACCTTACCTGGATTATATCCTAAGAACGACTCACCTTACCTGGATTATATTCTAGGAACGACTCACTGAACCTGGATTATATTCTAGGAACGACTCACTGAACCTGGATTATATTCTAGGAACGACTCACTGTGTTCAGATTATATCAGAAAACGCTATAATTTACAATGTATCTCAAATTACGACATAAAGAATGCAGATTATTATTTAAGAACTTCTCTCCACAAGGATTTTAAAATTATTGGCCGGAAACATAATTACCATTAGAGTGGCCAGTCATTATAGTGGCCAGTCATTAGAGTGGCCAGTCATTATAGTGGCCAGTCATTATAGTGGCCAGTCCTTATAGTGGCCAGTCATTAGAGTGGCCAGTCATTAGAGTGGCCAGTCATTAGAGTGGCCAGTCATTAGAGTGGCCAGTCATTAGAGTGGCCAGTCATTAGAGTGGCCAAGCATTAGAGTGGCCAAGCATTAGAGTGGCCAGTCATTAGAGTGGCCAGTCATTAAAGTGGCCAAGCATTAGAGTGGCCAGTCATTAGAGTGGCCAGTCATTAGAGTGGCCAATCATTAGAGTGGCCAGTCATTAGAGTGGCCAGTCATTAGAGTGGCCAGTCATTAGAGTGGCCAGTCATTAGAGTGGCCAGTCATTAGAGTGGCCAAGCATTAGAGTGGCCAGTCATTAGAGTGGCCAGTCATTAGAGTGGCCAATCATTAGAGTGGCCAGTCATTAAAGTGGCCAGTCATTAGAGTGGCCAGTCATTAGAGTGGCCAGTCATTAGAGTGGCCAAGCATTAGAGTGGCCAATCATTAGAGCGGCCAATCATTAGAGAAAATCATTTATAGACATTGTAGTTAATTCTTGTTTATAATCGTTAATGGATGGCTGGAGAAAGTTACTGATTATTATTGATAATAATGTTTATAGTGTTTTTAATGTAAGGTTTCAATCCTCTCTTCTCAGTCAAGCTTTCAACATGGACGGCTGTCTGCTGTTTTATACTTTTATACGAAGCTTCTTTCCCTGACAGCGTTAAGACAGCAGTTACACCACAGGACGGGCAGCGTGCGACAGTTACACCACAGGACGGGCAGCTTGAGACAGTTACTCCACAGGACGGGCAGCTTGAGACAGTTACACCACAGGACGGGCAGCGTGCGACAGTTACTCCACAGGACGGGCAGCGTGCGACAGTTACAACACAGGACGGGCAGCGTACGACAGTTTCACCACAGGACGGGCAGCTTGAGACAGTTACACCACAGGACGGGCAGCGTGCGACAGTTACACCACAGGACGGGCAGCTTGAGACAGTTACACCACAGGACGGGCAGCGTGCGACAGTTACACCACAGGACGGGCAGCTTGAGACAGTTACACCACAGGACGGGCAACCTACAGCAGCAGCAGCATCACTCTGTATCCTTGCCAGCAATATATATATATATATATATATATATATATATATATATATATATATATATATATATATTGACACGGTTCTGGCGACAGGAAAATGATTTACAAGATCCCTGGTAACGTGAAAATGATTTACAATGTAAAATGCCATGACGAGACCTACCCTTTCGTCCTCCTCCTCGTCTTCCTCCTCCTTCTTCTTCTTAGTCTTATTTTTCGTCTTCGTCTTATTCTTCGTCTTCTTCTTCTTCCTCCTCCTCCTCCTCCTTCTTCCTCTTCGTCAGGAGTTAAAGCAATTTTTTCACCCAACACTGTCAAATCTAGACGAGAAGAGCGTGACTCAACTTCCTGATCAACTGGTAAGCTTCCATGATTTCTCTCTCTCTCTCTCTCTCTCTCTCTCTCTCTCTCTCTCTCTCTCTCTCTCTCTCTGACTCTCTCTCTCTCTGACTCTCTCTCTCACTTTCCATTCCATATCTTAAGTAACAAAAAAATTACCTTTTTCCTCTCATATATGTTTCCTGTCGACATTCTCCTTCCGCTTGTCGACCTTCATTCTTCAAAATTTGCATACGAAGCAGAAAGGAATGGCCAGAAATGGCCAGAAATGGCCGGGAACGGCCGGGAATGGGAGATAAGGATGTTTTCACTATTTGAGAACTATGGTCACCTCGTCACGGGGCTTTTACCAGTCCTGGGCAACCAGAGTGGGAAGAGGTCGTCTTGAGAAAGGTGGTCGTCTAATGGAATAGGTCGTTTTTATGGAGGGTGTTTTTGTACCATCACTGGGGTAGGGTTAGGTTCGTCTCGTACTCCAGTGAGAGGACATGGTATGAGAGTACACAGTGTGGGAGTATCGGTGAAAGTGGTGAAAGTATGAAGGGTAAGGGCGCAAGGGTCAGTGAAAGTAAGACTGAGAGCTTCAGGGATGGACGTAAGGGACGGTGAAAGAGAGAGAGAGAGATAGAGATAGAGAGAGAGAGAGAGAGAGAGAGAGAGAGAGAGAGAGAGAGAGAGAGAGAGAGAGAGAGAGAGAGAGAGAGAGAGAGAGAGCAAGACCGAGAGCTTCAAGGTAGACAGGCATAAAAGGAAGGCCTCAAACACGAGTCAACTGAGCTCGGCATCAAAGCCGCGCCATCGACGCCCAAAATGAAGCCATCCACTTTGACAAGCGCCCCGTCATCTTCACTACCACGTAATAACACCAATCCGGCTCCAGAAATTACAAACAATCCGGCTCCAGAAATTACAAACAATCCGGCTCCAGAAATTACAAACAATCCGGCTCCAACAACTGCAAACATTATGTAGGAAGTGCGAGAGAGAGAGAGAGAGAGAGAGAGAGAGAAGAGAGAGAGAGAGAGAGAGAGAGAGAGAGAAAATAGCCCGGGAGACCTAGAGGGAACGCTGACCAGGATGGGAATAAATCCTGAAGGGAGAACTACCAGCCGAGCTCAAGATATAGAAGAACGACCGTGCATCCGGGCTGTAGCAGGCGGATTGCCCCCCTGTAATTGAATTGCTGCAAGAACGGGACGTGATGGATAGGCACGCGGAGTGGGTAATGGCTAGAGTGGACGGGAATCTTATAGCTTTGGAGAGCTATGGGTTATATTTGCTCCCGGAGAAAAGCTAATGGCGAAGCTCTTGTAAGAGTGTTGGGATGGTCAGTGTGACCTGATCGGCTGGGAGGTCATGACAGTGGCTAGGAGAGGTCAGTATATTTACTGAAGCGCTAAAGCCGCATGGGATCCCGTGAACGCCGCGAGACAGACACGCCAGCGACCTCTGTGTCCAGTGACGACAGATGAGTCGAGTCCCACCGTCCAAGGAGAGACGTGACGCTGTGAGGGCGCTGCTGTCAGTAACGCAGTGTGTTGCAGCGATGTGACGCAGTGTGCCAGTGAAGTGACGCAGTGTGTTGCAGCGATGTGACGCAGTGTGCCAGTGAAGTGACGCAGATATCCAATACATGGCAGAACTGCTGAGGTGACGGATGCTATATAGGCAGTATCGAATTCTGTTAGTGATGACACAACACTACCGCCATGCTGCCTCATATAATATATATATATATATATATATATATATATATATATATATATATATATATATATTATATATATATTTTTTTTTTTTTTTTTTTTTTTTTTTTAACACGTCGGCCGTTTCCCACCGAAGTGGGGTGGCCCAAAATGAAAAACTAAAGTTTCCCATTTTACCTTTAGTAATATATACAGGAGAAGGGGTTACTAGCCCCTTGCTCCCAGCATTTTAGTCGCCTCTTACGACACGCATGGCTTACGGAGGAAGAATTCTGTTCCACTTCCCCATGGAGATAAGCGGAAATAAGAACAAGAACTAGTAAGAAAATAAAAGAAACCCAGAGGGGTGTGTATATATATTCTTGTACATGAATGTGTAGTGTGACCTAAGTGTAAGTAGAAGTAGCAAGATGTACCTGAACTCTTGTATGTTTATGAGACAGAAAAAAAAACACCAGCAATCCTACCATCATGTAAAACAATTACAGGCTTCCGTTTTACACTCACTTGGCAGGACGGTAGTACCTCCCTGGGCGGTTGCTTACCAACCTACTACCTATATATATATATATATATATATATATATATATATATATATATATATATATATATATATATATATATATATATATATATATATATATATATATATATATATATATATAAACCTTTAACTTGCAGCTCATTGATCTAAACACTGGGCTCACACCTGAAAGATCCCAGGTTCGATCCTCGGAGTGTGGTGAAGGATTCTAACGAGTGAAACACTTTATGTGCATATAGTGCTGCTGCTGCTACTGCTGCTGCTACTGCTGCTGCTCCTCCACATGTCTGCTGTTCCTGTTCACCTAGCAGAAAGGATGTACCTGGGTGATAGTCGACTGTTGTGGGTGGCATCCTGGGGGTGGTAGTATACCTCAGATAGAGCTGAGTTTTGAAATGAGCTGAGGAAGTATAACAGCTCTCAGCTTGTAAATAAACCCAGCAAGTATAACAGCTCTCAGCTTGTAAATAAACCAAGCAAGTATAACAGCTCTCAGCTTGTAAATAAACCCAGGAAGTATAACAGCTCTCAGCTTGTAAATAAACCCAGCAAGTATGACAGCTCTCAGCTTGTAAATAAACCCAGGAAGTATACCAGCTCTCAGCTTGTAAATAAACCCAGCAAGTATAACAGCTCTCAGCTTGTAAATAAACCCAGCAAGTATAACAGCTCTCAGCTTGTAAATAAACCCAGGAAGTATAACAGCTCTCAGCTTGTAAATAAACCCAGCAAGTATAACAGCTCTCAGCTTGTAAATAAACCCAGCAAGTATAACAGCTCTCAGCTTGTAAATAAACCCAGGAAGTATGACAGCTCTCAGCTTGTAAATAAACCCAGGAAGTATACCAGCTCTCAGCTTGTAAATAAACCCAGCAAGTATAACAGCTCTCAGCCTGTAAATAAACCCAGCAAGTATAACAGCTCTCAGCTTGTAAATAAACCCAGGAAGTATAACAGCTCTCAGCTTGTAAATAAACCCAGCAAGTATAACAGCTCTCAGCTTGTAAATAAACCCAGGAAGTATAACAGCTCTCAGCTTGTAAATAAACCCAGGAAGTATAACAGCTCTCAGCTTGTAAATAAACCCAGCAAGTATGACAGCTCTCAGCTTGTAAATAAACCAAGCAAGTATAACAGCTCTCAGCTTGTAAATAAACCCAGGAAGTATAAAAGCTCTCAGCTTGTAAATAAACCCAGCAAGTATAACAGCTCTCAGCTTGTAAATAAACCCAGCAAGTATAACAGTTCTCAGCTTGTAAATAAACCCAGCAAGTATAACAGCTCTCAGCTTGTAAATAAACCCAGCAAGTATAACAGCTCTCAGCTTGTAAATATAACAAGGAAGTATAACAGCTCTCAGCTTGTAAATAAACCCAGCAAGTATAACAGCTCTCAGCTTGTAAATAAACCCAGGAAGTATAACAGCTCTCAGCTTGTAAATAAACCAGAAGTATAACAGCCTCAGCTTGTAAATAAACCCATCAAGTATAACAGCTCTCAGCTTGTAAATAAACCCAGCAAGTATAACAGCTCTCAGCTTGTAATAAACCCAGGAAGTATAACAGTCTCAGTTGTAAAAACCAGAAGTATAACAGCTCTCAGCTTGTAAAAAACCGGAAGTATAACAGTCTCAGCTTGTAAATAAACCCAGCAAGTATAACAGCTCAGCTTGTAAATAAACCAGAAGTATAACAGCCTCAGTTGTAAATAAACCAGAAGTAAACAGCTCTCAGCTTGTAAATAAACCAGGAAGTATAACAGCCTCAGCTTGTAAAAAACCCGCAAGTATAACAGCTCTCAGCTTGTAAATAAACCCAGCAAGTATAACAGCTCTCAGCTTGTAAATAAACCCAGCAAGTATAACAGCCTCAGCTTGTAAAAAACCCAGAAGTATAACAGCTCTCAGCTTGTAAATAAACCCAGCAAGTATAACAGCTCTCAGCTTGTAAATAAACCCAGCAAGTATAACAGCTCTCAGCTTGTAAATAAACCCAGAAGTATAACAGCTCTCAGCTTGTAAATAAACCCAGCAAGTATAACAGCTCTCAGCTTGTAAATAAACCCAGGAAGTATAACAGCCTCAGCTTGTAAATAAACCCAGCAAGTATAACAGCTCTCAGCTTGTAAATAACCACAAGTATAACAGCTCTCAGCTTGTAAAAAACCCAGAAGTATAACAGCTCTCAGCTTGTAAATAAACCCAGCAAGTATAACAGCTCTCAGCTTGTAAATAAACCCAGGAAGTATAACAGCTCTCAGCTTGTAAATAAACCCAGCAAGTATAACAGCTCTCAGCTTGTAAATAAACCCAGAAGTATAACAGCTCTCAGCTTGTAAATAAACCCAGCAAGTATAACAGCTCTCAGCTTGTAAATAAACCCAGCAAGTATAACAGCCTCAGCTTGTAAATAAACCCAGGAAGTATAACAGCTCTCAGCTTGTAAATAAACCCAGCAAGTATAACAGCTCTCAGCTTGTAAAAAACCAGAAGTATAACAGCTCTCAGCTTGTAAATAAACCCAGCAAGTATAACAGCTCTCAGCTTGTAAATAAACCCACAAGTATAACAGCTCTCAGCTTGTAAATAAACCCAGCAAGTATAACAGCTCTCAGCTTGTAAATAACCCACAAGTATAACAGCTCTCAGCTTGTAAATAAACCCAGCAAGTATAAAGCTCAGCTTGTAAATAAACCCAGAAGTATAACAGCTCTCAGCTTGTAAATAAACCCAGAAGTATAACAGCTCTCAGCTTGTAAATAAACCCATCAAGTATAACAGCTCTCAGCTTGTAAATAAACCCAGAAGTATAACAGTTCTCAGCTTGTAAATAAACCCAGCAAGTATAACAGCTCTCAGCTTGTAAATAAACCCAGCAAGTATAACAGCTCTCAGCTTGTAAATAAACAGGAAGTATAACAGCTCTCAGCTTGTAAATAAACCCAGCAAGTATAACAGCTCTCAGCTTGTAAATAAACCCAGCAAGTATAACAGCTCTCAGTTTGTAAATAAACCAGAAGTATAACAGCTCTCAGCTTGTAAATAAACCCCAAGTATAACAGCTCTCAGCTTGTAAATAAACCCAGAAAAAGTCAGTAAAACCAAAAACAGCCTCAGCTTGTAAATAAACCCAGGAAGTATAACAGCTCCAGCTTGTAAATAAACCCAGAGTATAACAGCCCAGCTTGTAAATAAACCCAGCAAGTATAACAGCTCAGCTTGTAAATAAACCCAGCAAGTATAACAGCTCTCAGCTTGTAAATAAACCAGGAAGTATAACAGCTCTCAGCTTGTAAATAAACCAGGAAGTATAACAGCTCAGCTTGTAAATAAACCCAGCAAGTATAACAGCTCTCAGCTTGTAAAACCCAAGTATAACAGCCTCAGCTTGTAAATAAACCAAGTAGTATAACAGCTCTCAGCTTGTAAATAAACCCAGAAGTATAACAGCTCTCACTTGTAAATAACCCACAAGTATAACAGCTCTCAGCTTGTAAATAAACCCAGCAAGTATAACAGCTCTCAGCTTGTAAATAAACCCAGCAAGTATAACAGCTCTCAGCTTGTAAATAAACCCAGGAAGTATAACAGCTCTCAGCTTGTAAATAAACCCATCAAGTATAACAGCTCTCAGCTTGTAAATAAACCCAGCAAGTATAACAGTTCTCAGCTTGTAAATAAACCCAGCAAGTATAACAGCTCTCAGCTTGTAAATAAACACAGCAAGTATAACAGCTCTCAGCTTGTAAATATAACAAGGAAGTATAACAGCTCTCAGCTTGTAAATAAACCCAGCAAGTATAACAGCTCTCAGCTTGTAAATAAACCCAGCAAGTATAACAGCTCTCAGCTTGTAAATAAACCCAGGAAGTATAACAGCTCTCAGCTTGTAAATAAACCCAGCAAGTATAACAGCTCTCAGCTTGTAAATAAACCCAGGAAGTATAACAGCTCTCAGCTTGTAAATAAACCCAGCAAGTATAACAGCTCTCAGCTTGTAAATAAACCCAGCAAGTATAACAGCTCTCAGCTTGTAAATAAACCCAGCAAGTATAACAGCTCTCAGCTTGTAAATAAACCCAGCAAGTATAACAGCTCTCAGCTTGTAAATAAACCCAGGAAGTATAACAGCTCTCAGCTTGTAAATAAACCCAGGAAGTATAACAGCTCTCAGCTTGTAAATAAACCCAGCAAGTATAACAGCTCTCAGCTTTATACAGCTAGCTTGTAAAACCAGAATTAATCAGCTTTAAAAAACCCACAGATAGCTCGCTAAAACCAGAGATAGCTCATTTAAAACAAAGTAGCCTCAGCTTAATAACCATATAACAGTCACTTAATAAACCAAGTATAACAGCTCTCAGCTTGTAAAACAGAAGTATAAGCCTCGTAAATAAAACAGGAAGTATAACAGCTCTCAGCTTGTAAATAAACCCAGAAGTATAACAGCTCTCAGCTTGTAAATAAACCCAGCAAGTATAACAGCTCTCAGCTTGTAAATAAACCAGTAAGTATAACAGTCTCTTAGACTTGTAAATAAACCCTCAAGTATAACAGCCTCAGCTAATATAAACCCAGCAAGTAATAACCCAATAAGCTCTCAGCTTGTAAATAAACCCAGCAAGTATAACAGCTCTCAGCTTGTAAATAAACCCAGCAAGTATAACAGTTCTCAGCTTAAATAAACCCAGCAAGTATAACAGCTCTCAGCTTGTAAATAAACCCAGGAAGTATAACAGCTCTCAGCTTGTAAATAAACCAGCAAGTATAACAGCCTCAGCTTGTAAATAAACCCAGGAAGTATAACAGCTCTCAGCTTGTAAATAAACCCAGCAAGTATAACAGCTCTCAGCTTGTAAATAAACCCAGCAAGTATAACAGCTCTCAGCTTGTAAAAAACCCAGCAAGTATAACAGCTCTCAGCTTGTAAATAAACCAGAAGTATAACAGCTCTCAGCTTGTAAATAAACCCACAAGTATAACAGCTCTCAGCTTGTAAATAAACCCACAAGTATAACAGCTCTCAGCTTGTAAATAAACCCAGAAGTATAACAGTCTCAGCTTGTAAATAAACCCAGAGTATAACAGCTCTCAGCTTGTAAATAAACCCAGAAGTATAACAGCTCTCAGCTTGTAAATAAACCAGAAGTATAACAGTCTCAGCTTGAAATAAACCCAGCAAGTATAACAGCTCTCAGCTTGTAAATAAACCCAGCAAGTATAACAGCTCTCAGCTTGTAAATAAACCCAGAAGTATAACAGCTCTCAGCTTGTAAATAAACCATCAAGTATAACAGCTCTCAGCTTGTAAATAAACCCAGCAAGTATAACAGCTCTCAGCTTGTAAATAAACCCAGGAAGTATAACAGCTCTCAGTTTGTAAATAAAACCAGGAAGTATAACAGCTCTCAGCTTGTAAATAAACCCGGCAAGTATAACAGTTCTCAGCTTGTAAATAAACCCAGCAAGTATAACAGCTCTCAGCTTGTAAATAAACCAGGAAGATAACAGCTCTCAGTTTGTAAATAAAACCAGGAAGTAAACAGCTCTAGCTTGTAAATAAACCAGAAGTATAACAGCCTCAGCTTGTAAATAAACCCAGGAAGTATAACAGCTCTCAGCTTGTAAATAAACCCAGCAAGTATAACAGCTCAGTTTGTAAATAAAACCAGGAAGTAAAACAGCTCTCAGCTTGTAAATAAAACCAGGAAGTATAACAGCTCTCAGCTTGTAAATAAACCAGCAAGTATAACAGCTCTCAGCTTGTAAATAAACCCAGCAAGTATAACAGCTCTCAGCTTGTAAATAAACCCAGAAGTATAACAGCTCTCAGCTTGTAAATAAACCCAGGAAGTATACAGCCTCAGCTTGTAAATAAACCCAGCAAGTATAACAGCTCTCAGCTTGTAAATAAACCCAGAAGTATAACAGCTCTCAGCTTGTAAATAAACCCAGCAAGTATAACAGCTCTCAGCTTGTAAATAAACCCAGCAAGTATAACAGCTCTCAGCTTGTAAATAAACCCAGAAGTATAACAGCTCTCAGCTTGTAAATAAACCCAGGAAGTATAACAGCTCTCAGCTTGTAAATAAACCCATCAAGTATAACAGCTCTCAGCTTGTAAATAAACCCAGCAAGTATAACAGCTCTCAGCTTGTAAATAAACCCAGCAAGTATAACAGCTCTCAGCTTGTAAATAAACCCAGCAAGTATAACAGCTCTCAGCTTGTAAATAAACCCAGCAAGTATAACAGCTCTCAGCTTGTAAATAAACCCAGCAAGTATAACAGCTCTCAGCTTGTAAATAAACCCAGCAAGTATAACAGCTCTCAGCTTGTAAATAAGCCCAGGAAGTATAACAGCTCTCAGCTTGTAAATAAACCCAGCAAGTATAACAGCTCTCAGCTTGTAAATAAACCCAGGAAGTATACCAGCTCTCAGCTAGTAAATAAACCCAGCAAGTATAACAGCTCTCAGCTTGTAAATAAACCCAGCAAGTATAACAGCTCTCAGCTTGTAAATAAACCCAGCAAGTATAACAGCTCTCAGCTTGTAAATAAACCCAGGAAGTGCTCAGCGGAGCAGTTAATTATCCTCGTTAGTTTTTACACTGTAGTAACTATCAACAGTGTAGATAACTCGTGTAAATCCAGTCACCACTGTAAATGCATAGTCACCATTGAAAATGCATAGTCACTATTGTAAAGGCATAGTCACCATTGTAAATGCACAGTCACCATTGTAAATGCACAGTCACGATTGTAAATGCACAGTCATCATTGTAAATGCACAGTCACCATTGTAAATGCACAGTCACCATTGTAAATGCACAGTCACCATTGTAAATGCACAGTCACCATTGTAAATGCACAGTCATCATTGTAAATGCACAGTCACCATTGTAAATGCATAGTCATCATTGTAAATGCACTGTCATTATTGTAAATGCACAGTCACCATTGTAAATGCATAGTCACCATTGTAAATGCATAGTCACCATTGTAAATGCACAGTCACCATTGTAAGTGCACAGTCACCATTGTAAATGCAGTCACCATTGTAAATGCACAGTCACCATTGTAAATGTACAGTCACCATTGTAAATGCACAGTCACCATTGTAAATGTACAGTCACCACCGTAAATGCACAGTCACCATTGTAAATGCACAGTCACCATTGTAAATGTACAGTCACCACCGTAAATGCACAGTCACCATTGTAAATGCATAGTCACCATTGTAAATGCATAGTCATCACTTTTGTACATTGCTTCAAACGAAGAATAATGTTATATGAGAGAGAGAGAGAGAGAGAGAGAGAGAGAGAGAGAGAGAGAGAGAGAGAGAGAATTGGAAGGGGGGGGGGGGTGCGGGTAGAAGGTAAAGCCTCAGTGTTGAA
This sequence comes from Cherax destructor, assembly GCA_009830355.1. Classification (NCBI taxonomy): domain Eukaryota; kingdom Metazoa; phylum Arthropoda; class Malacostraca; order Decapoda; family Parastacidae; genus Cherax; species Cherax destructor. Next base: position 59,529 of record WNWK01006623.1, on the reverse strand, counting down.
CTTGTCGCAGCTTCCTTCTAAAACTTCTCGAGCAGTTGTGTCCAAGTTTTGAACGTCTGGGACGACGTTTTGCTCGCTAGGAAAATCAGATCGTATGACCCTTTACTTTCTCTCTCTCTCTTTACCTGGTCTCTGTACTCTCTTATTAATTCATGTGAAGCGCTACTCCCAAGTGGGTGGAGGCTGTATCCCAGGTGGGTGGGAGGCAAGTATCTAGTCAGGTGAGCTTGATCAGGTGGTGGAAGGCTGTATCAGGTGGTGGAGGTGTACTCAGTGAGTGGAGGCTGATCCCAGGGGTGGAGGCTGTATCCCAGGAGTGGGGTTTATCGAGTGGTGGAGTCTTATCCAGGATGGTGGCTGTTCAGGTGTGGGAAGCTGTATCCAGGTGGTGGAGCTGTATCCAGGTGGTCTGTATCCAGTGGTGGAGTGTATCCAGGGGTGGAGGCTGTATCCCAGGTGGGTGGAGGCTGTATCCTGTGAGTGTTGGGTGGAGAGCTTTATCCCAGGATGGTGGATGCTGTACCAGTGGTGGAGCTGTATCCAGGTGGTTGTGAGCTGCTATCTCCAGGTGGGTGGAGCTGGATCCCAGGTGGTGTGGAGGCTGTATCCTGTGGGTTGGAGGTGTATCTCCAGATGGCTTGGATGTGGACGGATTATCCAGGGGATGGTCTTCGTGGTTGGAGGCTGTATGCCAGGATGGTTGGAGGCTGATCCAGGAGTGTGGAGCTGTATCCCGAGTGGGTGGAGGCTGTATCCAGGATAGGTGTTCGTGAGCTGATCCAGGTGGAGTCTTCAGGATGGTCTTCCAGGATGTGGGGACAGGGTATCCTAGTCAGGATGGTCTTCGTGTGTGAGACAGGTATCTTATATATGGATGAGCTTCTGTATGCTGCAGGGTAGCTTGTCCAGGTGGTCTTCTGCAGATGTTGGAGGAGTCTTATGCCAGGATGGTTTTGTGTTGAGACAGAGTATCTTATGCTCAGGATGGTCTCTGTGATGTTGGCAGGTATCTTATGTCCAGGATGGTCTTCCTGATGTGAGACAGGGTATCTTATGTGCGGATGGCTGTCTGTGAGTGTGGTAGCAGGTGTATCTTATGTCAGGATGGTCTTCTGATGATGTTGGACAGGAGTATCTATGTCCAGGATGGTCTTCTGTGATGTTGAGACAGGTGTATCCTATGTCAGGATGGCTTCTTGATGTGGAGGTGTTATTCCAGGATGGTTGGATGCTGAGCAGGAGTGCTGTGGAGGCTTCTGGTGGTGGAGGAGTATCTAGTGGTGGGTCTTCTGTGATGGAGCAGTATCTTATGTCGGAGGCTGTCTAGATTTGGGGGAGGGTATCTTAGTCGGGGAGGTCTTCAGAGTGGAGGAGCTTGTATCCAGGTGGTGGAGGCTGTATCCCAGTGGTAGGCTGTTCCTGTGATGGTGGAGTGATCAGGGTGAGCTGTATCCAGGTGGGAGGCTGTATCCCAGTGGGGAGGCTGTATCCCAGGTGGTGGACAGAGTATCTTATGTCCAGGATGGTCTTCTGTGATGTTGGACAGGAGTATCTTATGTCCAGGATGGTCTTCTGTGATGTGAGACAGGAGTATCTTATGCCCAGGATGGTCTTCTGATGATGTTGAGACAGGAGTATCTTATGTCCAGGATGGTCTTCTGTGATGTTGAGACAGGAGTATCTTATGTCCAGGATGGTCTTCTGTGATGTTGAGACAGGAGTATCTTATGTCCAGGATGGTCTTCTGATGATGTTGAGACAGGAGTATCTTATGTCCAGGATGGTCTTCTGATGATGCTGAGACAGGAGTATCTTATGTCAGGATGGTCTTCTGATGATGTGAGACAGAGTATCTTATGTCCAGGATGGTCTTCTGATGATGTGAGACAGGAGTATCTTATGTCCGGATGGTCTTCTGTGATGTTGAGACAGGGTATCTAGTCGGATGGTCTTCTGTGATGTTGAGCGTATCTAGTTTGGATGGTTTCTGATGATGTGGAGAGACTTATCCCAGGTGGTTGAGTGTTCAGGTTCTTATCCAGGTGGCTGTATCAAAGGAGTACTTATCCAGGTGGTCTTCGTGGTGGAGGTTCTTATGCCAGGTGGTCTTCTGTGTGTGAGACAGGGTACTTATGCCAGGTGGTCTTCTGATGAGCTGACAGAGTACTTATGCAGGTGGTTTTGTATTGGAGGAGCTCTATCCAGGTGGCTTCTGATGGAGGAGATCTTATGTCAGGTGGCTTCTGTGATGTTAGAGGGTAGCTTATCCCAGGTGGTCTTCTGTGGTGAGACAGGGTACTTATCCAGGTGTGAGTGACAGGGGTAGCTTATCCAGGTGGTGCTGTATGTTGAGACAGGGTAGCTTATCCAGGTGGTGGTGTTACAGGTAGCTTATTCAGGTGGTCTGATGTTGGAGGGTATCCATGTGGAGGTTTCGGTGTGAGGCGTATCTGTGGAGGCTTCGTGGTGAGACAGAGTATCTTATGCCAGGATGGTCTTCGATGATGTTGGACAGGAGTATCTTATGTCCAGGATGGTCTTCGATGATGTTGAGACAGAGTATCTTATGTCAGGATGGTCTTCTGTGATGTTGAGACAGGAGTACTTATGTCCAGGATGGTCTTCTGTGATGTTGAGACAGGAGTATCTTATGTCAGATGGTCTTCAGATGTTGAGACAGGAGTATCTTATGCCAGGATGGTCTTCGTGATGTTGAGACAGAGTATCTTATGTCCAGATGGTCTTCTGTGATGTGAGACAGAGTATCTTATGTCCAGGATGGTCTTCTGTGATGTTGAGACAGGAGTATCTTATGTCCAGGATGGTCTTCTGTGATGTTGAGACAGGAGTATCTTATGTCCAGGATGGTCTTCTGTGATGTTGAGACAGGAGTATCTATGTCCAGATGGTCTTCGATGTTGAGACAGGAGTATCTTATGTAGGATGGTCTTCTGTGATGTTGAGACAGAGATCTTATGCCAGGATGGTCTTGGATGTTGAGACAGAGATCTTATGCCAGATGGTCTTCTGTGATGTTGAGACAGGAGTATCTTATGTCCAGATGTCTTCTGTGATGTGAGACAGGAGTATCTATGTCCAGATGGTCTTCTGATGTGAGACAGGAGTATCTTATGTCCAGGATGGTCTTCTGTGATGTGAGACGAGTATCTTATGTCCAGGATGGTCTTGTGATGTTGAGACAGGAGATCTTATGTCCAGGATGTCTTCTGTGATGTTGAGACAGGAGTATCTTATGTCCAGGATGGTCTTCTGATGATGTTGAGACAGGAGTATCTTATGTCCAGGATGGTCTTCTGATGATGCTGAGACAGAAGTATCTTATGTCCAGGATGGTCTTCTGATGATGTTGAGACAGGAGTATCTTATGTCCAGGATGGTCTTCTGTGATGTTGAGACAGGAGTATCTTATGTCTAGGATGGTCTTCTGATGATGTTGAGACAGAAGTATCTTATGCCCAGGATGGTCTTCTGATGATGTTGAGACAGGAGTATCTTATGTCCAGGATGGTCTTCTGTGATGTTTTTGAAGAACTGGAGTTAGTTATCCTGGGTGGCGGTGGTCGTCCCATGTTCTGGAATTCCTGTAACTACTTGGTCGTAGTACCACAATTCAGATGTCAGAGGCGAGGAGTCGTAATGTCCCACTACGTCCTGTAGACAAGGATCTTGCTCCAATTAACCAGCGTCTACCCTGGTTGACCAGGCCAGCAGCACAGCTGATAATAAAGAAAACAACACTGGTTACATAAGTGTTAGAAAAATATAACACTGAAGAAAGACAAAGGTTGGTATTCCACTTCAATGTCAACACAGGTAACTCAGTAACAATGAACAGAAATACGCCTGGTAGATCACCTTACCTGATCAGGAGAAGAGTGGAGGGCAAGTGATTCTCCTGACTTCACCCCACACCAGGTAAGGTTAATACTACCAGGAGTAGAAATTAAAGCAAGTCAAACACAGAGGAACTGAAGTTTAGCCTCAGCCCGCTAGATGGTAGTAGTAATACTAGTAGCAGTAGTAGTAGTCGTAGTAGTAGTGGTAGTCATAGTCATAGTAGCAGTAGTAGTAGTCGTAGTAGTAGTAGTAGTAGCAGTAGTAGTAGTAGTAGTAGTAGCAGTTGTAGTAGTAGAAGTAGCAGTAGTAATAGTAGTAGTAGTAGTCGTAGTAGTATTTCCAGACTCTTGGCAAATGGCTTACTACATCAGGTAGTAAAGCCACGTCTGCTGGCTTTCATTAAGTGTAAGACCTACCTAGGATGGGCCAGCAGGTCTTCTGCAGTGTTTATATTCTACACATATACAATACTTGTATTTTATACACATACATGTATTCCTTGTCGCTACGAGGAATACATCTGTTATAGTGGACAGTCTTGCTGTCGTGTAGTACGTGTGTTTTTTCACGATATCCCAGCTGGTGCAGCATAGCTGATAGTCAGAAGATAGCTCTCACACCACAAGGCGGGCAGTTGGTAGGAGGGAGAGAGAGAGAGAGAGAGAGAGAGAGAGAGAGAGAGAGAGAGAGAGAGAGAGAGAGAGAGAGAGAGAGAGAGAGAGAGAGAGAGAGAGAGAGAGAGAGCAGATGTCAAGTTTTAGGAGAGGAAAGGTATGGTCCACTAAACAGCAGTCAAAGAAGAATGCTTTCTAAATAGAAACAGCAGGAGAGAGAGAGAGAGAGAGAGGAGAGAGAGAGAGAGAGGAGAGAGAGGAGAGAGAGGGTGAGAGAGGAGAGGAGGGGAGGGTGGATGTGTTGGGCTATCGGTGTGCTGGGTGATCTGGGTGTGATGTTGGTTGCTGGGTGGATGGGGGGTGTGTTGCTTGTCCCCTCCTCCTCTTCCGCCTCAGTGTGCTGGTTCTAGCCTCAGGAGGAGGAGGGCGGTGGTGCGCTCTGTCGTCTCCTCCACGCCATTAACAAAAGAGAAATAGAGAAAAGGGAAAAAAAAAAGGACCCTATCCTATGGGTTTTTCGAAAAGTGTCAATTTGGAGTAGTCAGGTCATCAGCGGCGGGCTGTGTCCAGGTCATCAGTACTTCGAGTACTGTTCTTGAGTCCATCCGAGGCAAGATCAGTCCGCTTTTGTTTTTCGTTTTTTATCCAATGTTCTAACTGGATTTGTGTTCCCTAAACCGTAGTAGGATTTGTTGGAGGTGCGTGCGTGTGATTTGTTATCTCTGGGAGAACACAATAGCGAGCAGTTGTGCGTGAACAGTAACTGTTCTTGCCGTCTGAAGAACACGGGCCTTCGTAAAATTACCCTCAACATCGAACTGCAGAGTCTCTTCTCCTTCGGTCCTTCGTCAGGAGGTGGGGACAAAGCCTCCCCTTCCCCTCCTCCCTGCCCCCCGCCATCCTTCGGGAGAGAAGATAATCCCTGACGGGGAAAACACCTGTAGAGACTGATGGAGGAGGAGCTTGGGCCTTGAAGCTCAGCCAGCGGCCAGTTCTCCTGCTGCTGCAGCTGCTGCTGCTGCTGTAGGCGGTGATGACGAGGTCGCCAGCCACGCCATCACGATACAGACTCAACGCTGTCAGCATGTGGACCTGAGGATACCCAGGTGAGGCTCCCATATGTTGTGTGAACTTGACGATACCCAGGTGAGGCTCCCATATGTTGTGTGGACTTGACGATACCCAGGTGAGGCTCCCATATGTTGTGTGGATCTGAGGATGCCCAGGTGAGGCTCCCATATGTTGTGTGGACCTGAGGATGCCCAGGTGAGGCTCCCACATGTTGTGTGGACCTGTGGATGCCCAGGTGACGCACCCATATGTTGTGTGGACCTAAGGATGCCCAGGTAACGCACCCATATGTTGTGTGGACCTGAGGATGCCCAGGTAACGCACCCATATGTTGTGCGGACCTGAGGATGCCCGGGTAACGCATCCATATGTTGTGTGGACCTGAGGATGCCCAGGTGAGGTTGCTCTGAGGTTTTTCAATTAGTGCTCCTACTTGTTGCCTTGACCCGAGGTCACCTGTTATACTGACCTGACGTCATGAAAGGGAGAGTATCCACATGTTATACTGACCCGGGGATATAAATTCTACTTTACAATATACTTTTTTAAGTACCAGTGTTATTTTTAATGTTATTAAGGTACTCATAGCTTGCTTAAGGTCTTAATACTTCGCACTGATACCAAGAGAGAAAATATGGGTTCAGAAACAGTGATGTCTCACTTAACTAGATCTTATGACGAGAGGACGAAGATCCTAGAGGACGAGGATCTGAGAGGACGAAGATCCTAGAGGACGAGGATCTGAGAGGACGAAGATCCTAGAGGTCGAGGATCTGAGAGGACGAAGATCCTAGAGGACGAGGATCTGAGAGGACAAAGATCCAAGAAGAAAGAGAAGGAAAGGCTGACTGCAGATTCCTGGACTGTCAAGAAATCTTCGACACGACCCCGTCACAAGAAACCAGCACATGCACTAGAAACTCCGGCTCTGAGTAACCTGGTTGGATGGTTAATAGACTAAAGGCGGCTATCACCTGAGCAAGGGCCATTAAAGAACAAGAAAGGCTCAATACCGTGACTGAAACAGTACATACATAACCCACACCAGACTGTCTCCTGTTTACCCCCAGTGAAGAATGCTTTAATCCCTAAAATAGAGATTAGAGTAAACTCTCAGTGTATATATACGGAGAGAGAGTGAGAGACATATACCTCTCGGTATACCCTTGAGGGTACTGTAGTGGGTAATAAAATACCTGAGAAGCAAAGGAAGAGCAACAGTGATAGAAACACAAGTGGTCTACGGCAAGGTTCACTTCTTGTAGTGACACGGCAAGGTTCACTTCTTGTAGTGACACGGCAAGGTTCACTTCTTGTAGTGACACGGCAAGGTTTACTTCTTGTAGTGACACGGCAAGGTTCACTTCTTGTAGTGACACGGCAAGGTTCACTTCTTGTAGTGACACGGCAAGGTTCACTTCTTGTAGTGACACTGCAAGGTTTACTTCTTGTAGTGACACGGCAAGGTTCACTTCTTGTAGTGACACGGCAAGGTTCACTTCTTGTAGTGACACGGCAAGGTTCACTTCTTGTAGTGACACGGCAAGGTTCACTTCTTGTAGTGACACGACAAGGTTCACTTCTTGTAGTGACACGGCAAGGTTCACTTCTTGTAGTGACACGGCAAGGTTCACTTCTTGTAGTGACACGGCAAGGTTTACTTCTTGTAGTGACACGGCAAGGTTCACTTCTTGTAGTGACACGGCAAGGTTCACTTCTTGTAGTGACACGGCAAGGTTCACTTTAGTGACACGGCAAGGTTCACTTCTTGTAGTGACACGGCAAGGTTCACTTCTTGTAGTGACACGGCAAGGTTCACTTCTTGTAGTGACACGGCAAGGTTCACTTCTTGTAGTGACACGGCAAGGTTCACTTCTTGTAGTGACACGGCAAGGTTCACTTCTTGTAGTGACACGGCAAGGTTCACTTCTTGTAGTGACACGGCAAGGTTCACTTCTTGTAGTGACACGGCAAGGTTCACTTCTTGTAGTGACACGGCAAGGTTCACTTCTTGTAGTGACACGGCAAGGTTCACTTCTTGTAGTGACACGGCAAGGTTTCACTTCTTGTAGTGACACGGCAAGGTTCACTTCTTGTAGTGACACGGCAAGGTTCACTTCTTGTAGTGACACGGCAAGGTTCACTTCTTGTAGTGACACGGCAAGGTTTACTCTTGTAGTGACACGGCAAGGTTCACTTTTAGTGAACGGCAAGGTTCACTTCTTGTAGTGACACGGCAAGGTTCACTTCTTGTAGTGACACGGCAAGGTTCACTTCTTGTAGTGACACGACAAGGTTCACTTCTTGTAGTGACACGGCAAGGTTCACTTCTTGTAGTGACACGGCAAGGTTCACTTCTTGTAGTGACACGGCAAGGTTTACTTCTTGTAGTGACACGGCAAGGTTCACTTCTTGTAGTGACACGGCAAGGTTCACTTCTTGTAGTGACACGGCAAGGTTCACTTCTTGTAGTGACACGGCAAGGTTCACTTCTTGTAGTGACACGGCAAGGTTCACTTCTTGTAGTGACACGGCAAGGTTCACTTCTTGTAGTGACACGGCAAGGTTCACTTCTTGTAGTGACACGGCAAGGTTCACTTCTTGTAGTGACACGGCAAGGTTCACTTCTTGTAGTGACACGGCAAGGTTCACTTCTTGTAGTGACACGGCAAGGTTCACTCTGTAGTGACACGGCAAGGTTACTTCTTGTAGTGACACGGCAAGGTTCACTTCTTGTAGTGACACGGCAAGGTTCACTTCTTGTAGTGACACGGCAAGGTTCACTTCTTGTAGTGACACGGCAAGGTTCACTTCTTGTAGTGACACGGCAAGGTTCACTTCTTGTAGTGACACGGCAAGGTTCACTTCTTGTAGTGACACGGCAAGGTTCACTTGTAGTGACACGGCAAGGTTCACTTCTTGTAGTGACACGGCAAGGTTCACTTCTTGTAGTGACACGGCAAGGTTCACTTCTTGTAGTGACAATGCTCCTGGTATAGGTAAGTGACCTTCATGCAAACAGATGTTGATGATACATCAATAATGAGGTGAATCAGGACAGAAAAAGACTTCAAGATGCTGCAGGAAGGTTACAAAGATGCTACGAGTTTGTTGTGTACCTCATATCCATCCTGTGGATGGTAGTGGCTAGTTTATTGTCTACCTCATATCCATCCTGTGGATGGTAGTGGTTAGTTTATTGTCTACCTCATATCCATCCTGTGGATGGTAGTGGCTAGTTTATTGTCTACCTCATATCCATCCTGTGGATGGTAGTGGCTAGTTTATTGTCTACCTCATATCCATCCTGTGGATGGTAGTGGCTAGTTTATTGTCTACCTCATATCCATCCTGTGGATGGTAGTGGCTAGTTTATTGTCTACCTCATATCCATCCTGTGGATGGTAGTGGCTAGTTTATTGTCTACCTCATATCCATCCTGTGGATGGTAGTGGTTAGTTTATTGTCTACCTCATATCCATCCTGTGGATGGTAGTGGCTAGTTTATTGTCTACCTCATATCCATCCTGTGGATGGTAGTGGCTAGTTTGTTGTGTACCTCATATCCATCCTGTGGATGGTAGTGGCTAGTTTATTGTCTACCTCATATCCATCCTGTGGACGGTAGTGGCTAGTTTATTGTCTACCTCATATCCATCCTGTGGATGGTAGTGGCTAGTTTGTTGTCTACCTCATATCCATCCTGTGGATGGTAGTGGCTAGTTTGTTGTGTACCTCATATCCATCCTGTGGATGGTAGTGGCTAGTTTATTGTCTACCTCATATCCATCCTGTGGATGGTAGTGGCTAGTTTATTGTCTACCTCATATCCATTCTGTGGATGGTAGTGGCTAGTTTATTGTCTACCTCATATCCATCCTGTGGATGGTAGTGGCTAGTTTGTTGTGTACCTCATATCCATCCTGTGGATGGTAGTGGCTAGTTTATTGTCTACCTCATATCCATTCTGTGGATGGTAGTGGCTAGTTTATTGTCTACCTCATATCCATCCTGTGGATGGTAGTGGCTAGTTTATTGTCTACCTCATATCCATCCTGTGGACGGTAGTGGTTAGTTTATTGTCTACCTCATACATCTTGTGGAGGGTAGTAGTGGAGGGTGGTGGAGGAGGGTAGTGGTGGAGGGTGGTGGTGGAGAGTAGTGGTGGAGGGTAGTAGTGGAGAGTAGTGGTGGAGGGTGGTGGTGGAGGGTAGTGGTGTTGGGTTGTGATGGAGGGTAGTAGTGGAGAGTAGTGGTGGAGGGTAGTAGTGGAGAGTAGTGGTGGAGGGTAGTAGCGGAGAGTAGTTGTAGAGGGTGGTGGTGGAGGTTAGTGGTGTAGGGTTGTGATGGAGGGTAGTAGTGGAGAGTAGTGGTGGAGGGTGGTGGTGGAGAGTAGTGGTGGAAGGTAGTAGTGGAGAGTAGTGGTGGAGGGTGGTGGTGGAGGGTAGTGGTGTTGGGTTGTGATGGAGGGTAGTAGTGGAGAGTAGTGGTGGAGAGTAGTGGTGGAGAGTGGTGGTGGAGAGTAGTGGTGGAGGGTAGTGGTGGAGGGTGGTGGTGGAGAGTAGTGGAGAGTAGTGGTGGAGGGTAGTGGTGTAGGGTTGTGATGGAGGGTAGTAGTGGAGAGTAGTGGTGGAGAGTACTGGTGGAGGGTGGTGGTGGAGGGTGGTGGTGGTGGAGGGTGGTGGTGGAGGGTTAGTGGTCAACCACCTGGCACCACCGGTGCCATTAGTGCCGCTTCTAAACGCAATAGTCATTCAACTCTGTCTACTATACTTGACTTCACCATGCTGCACATCTCTCATGTGTGTACTCACCTATTTATGGTTGCAGGGTCGATACTCAGCTCCTGGCCCCGCCTCTTCACTGATCGCTACTAGGTCCTCTCTCTCTCTGCGCCATGAGCTTTATCATACCTCGTCTTAAAACTATGTATGGTTCCTGCCTCCACTACGTCACTTGCCAGACTATTCAACTTCCTGACAACTCTATGGCTGAAGAAATACTTCCTAACATCTCTTTGACTCATCTGAGTCTTCAACTTCCAATTGTGACCACTTGTTTCTGTGTCCCATCTCTGGAACATCCTGTCTCTGTCCACCTTATCTATTCCTCGCAGTATTTTGTATGTCGTTATCATGTCTCCCCTAACCCTCCTGTCCTCCAGTGTTGCCAGGCCGATTTCTATTAACCTTGTGTGTGTGTGTGTGTGTGTGTGTGTGTGTGTGTGTGTGTGTGTGTGTGTGTGTGTGTGTATGTGTGCGTGTGTGTGTTCAGTTTTCAACATCACATCTGGCTATTATTTTCAACCGGCTCTGGCTCCCCATATAGAGGACACTCTATACAGACCATATATCACACGAAATAGCTCTGGCTATAGCTGGACGTTAGCTCTGTCATAAAATATAGTTCATGGAATTTTAGCGTTATAGCTAGCGTTTTGTTATGGCCTTTTAGATAGCCCACGAAATTCATTTTTGGGCTGATTTCTGTGTTTTGGGTAATCCGTGGGTTGAGGCCCGGGGCAGTGTTGGTTAACAGTGGTTGTGGGGTATATGAGAGACCCTGGGAATCCCTCTTTGTTCTCAACACTGTTCAGTGCGTTATTTGTTCACATCACTGTTCAGTTCTTTGTTCACGTCACTGTTCAGTGCTTTGTTTGTTCACATCACTGTTCAGTGCGTTGTTTGTTCACATCACTGTTCAGTGCTTTGTTTGTTCACATCACTGTCCAGTGCGTTGTTTGTTCATGTCACTGTTTACATCACTGTAAAAATGGATGGATACTGTAATGTTTAAGTCATTAGATACAGGGAACTGTATCACTATTATATATTATATAATATATATATATATATATATATATATATATATATATATATATATATATATATATATATATATATATTAATATTGGTAGAATTACCGACAATATGTTAAGTAAAAGGACACAAATGCAACTAATGAGACATTTTATTGTTGCAACGTTTCGCTCACCAGGAGCTTTGTCAAGCCGTTACAAACAATACATGGACACACAGGATATATATATGTTCAGGGGGAGGTGTAATACTAGTGGTGGTAGAGGTAGTATATAAGTAGTGATATAAGTCCGGAGACGCAAGTGCCTTGAATCAGCACTTATCGCTGTTTCTAACACAATTAAACAAAACAAAGGCAGCTTTACCATCTCTGAAGTCTTAACAAGAATCCTCCTGAAAACAGTAAACCCTACCATCACACTGCTACAGGTCTTCTCTTTTCCAACCTCCAACAGAAATATTTGTCTAACCTATTTTTATACTACCCAAGTAATTGCTTTTATCACCTTTTACTCATGTGCAAGTTGATTGTTCTACCTTATTGTATTACTACTACTACTACGACTTATATCACTACTACTACTACGACTTATATCACTACTACTACTACGACTTATATCACTACTACCTCTACCACCACTAGTATTACACCTCACCCTGAACCTGTATATACCCTTTGTGTCCATGTATTGTTTGTAACGGCTTGACAAAGCTCCTGGTGAGCGAAACGTTGCCACAATAAAATGTCTCATTAGTTGCATTTGTGTCCTTTTACTTAACATATATATATATATATATATAAATATATATATATATATATATATATATATATATATATATATATATATATATACACTGAAAGGTATGTATTTCTTCGCATATATATAGTGGCGTGTGTCTTGAGGGTACATGTAGAGTGGCCACTGGTTGTCTCAGCGGCGTAACAGACTCATGACACACGCTTAACCAGTTTGCTCAACGCGGGTTAATTAGATAGGCAAGTTTTAATTGGCTGTGCCAATAGTGAGAGACGTGCCTGAACGTACAGCTGCGTGCCTTGATTGAGGGTCGTTGTCCCTGAACCAACGAAACAATTGTTCAGGAGATTACGTAATGTGTGTGTATACACGTCAGGTGATAACCAGTGATAACGCAAAAACAAGAGACGATAACACATAGCACGGACACATAACGAAGAGCAGAGACAAGATAAACATTGCAAAGTCCGAATGGATACATGAGAACACATGATATTTTCCAAGACTGTGCAACACAACACTATTGTTGCAACTACGAATACTAGAGACCAGCAACACAACACTGTTGTTGTAACTACGAATACTGGAGACCAGCAACACAACACTGTTGTGTAACTACGAATACTGGAGACCAGCAACACAACACTGTTGTTGTAACTACGAATACTGGAGACCAGCAACACAACACTGTTGTGTAACTACAAATACTGGAGACCAGCAACACAACACTGTTGTTGTAACTACGAATACTGGAGACTAGCAACACAACACTGTTGTTGTAACTACGAATACTGGAGACCAGCAACACAACACTATTGTTGTAACTACGAATACTGGAGACCAGCAACACAACACTATTGTTGCAACTACGAATACTGGACACCAGCAACACAACACTATTGTTGTAACTACGAATACTGGAGACCAGCAACACAACACTATTGTTGTAACTACGAATACTGGAGACCAGCAACACAACACTATTGTTGTAACTACGAATACTGGAGACTAGCAACACAACACTGTTGTTGTAACTACGAATACTGGAGACCAGCAACACAACACTATTGTTGTAACTACGAATACTGGAGACCAGCAACACAACACTGTTGTTGCAACTACGAATACTGGAGACCAGCAACACAACACTATTGTTGTAACTACGAATACTGGAGACCAGCAACACAACACTGTTGTTGTAACTACGAATACTGGAGACCAGCAACACAACACTATTGTTGTAACTACGAATACTGGAGACCAGCAACACAACACTGTTGTTGTAACTACGAATACTGGACACCAGCAACACAACACTGTTGTTGTAACTACGAATACTGGAGACCAGCAACACAACACTGTTGTTGTAACTACGAATACTGGAGACCAGCAACACAACACTGTTGTTGTAACTACGAATACTGGAGACCAGCAACACAACACTGTTGTGTAACTACGAATACTATAGACCAGCAACACAACACTATTGTTGTAACTACGAATACTGGAGACCAGCAACACAACACTATTGTTGCAACTACGAATACTGGAGACCAGCAACACAACACTGTTGTTGCAACTAGAAGGTGGTAATAGCCACACAGTGGCTGGGTGCGCATCACTCTGCAAAGAAACTACAATATAAACATAATCGAATAATTTATGTTCACTTTGAGGCTGAGAGCGGCGGTAATTATTGATAATCCTGATAAACGAGTGTTAGTGGCAGACACGGAGGCCAACACTGGCAGACACGGAGGCCAACACTGGCAGATACGGAGGCCAACACTGGCAGACACGGAGGCCAACACTGACAGACAAGGAGGCCAACATTGACAGACACGGAGGCCAACACTGGTAGACACGGAGGCCAACACTGACAGACACGGAGGCCAACAATGGCAGACACGGAGGCCAACACTGACAGACACGGAGGCCAACCCTGACAGACACGGAGGCCAACATTGGTAGACACGGAGGCCAACACTAGCAGACACGGAGGCCAACGCTAACAGACACGGAGGCCAACACTGACAGACACGGAGGCCAACACTGACAGACACGGAGGCTAACACTAGTAGACACGGAGGCCAACACTGGTAGACACGGAGGCCAACACTGGTAGACACGGAGGCCAACACTGACAGACACGGAGGCCAACACTGGTAGACACGGAGACCAACACTGACAGACATGGAGGCCAACACTGACAGACACGGAGGCCAACACTGACAGACACGGAGGCCAACACTGGCAGACACGGAGGCCAACACTGACAGACACGGAGGCCAACACTGACAGACACGGAGGCCAACACTGACAGACACGGAGGCCAACACTGACAGACACGGAGGCCAACACTGGCAGACACGGAGGCCAACACTGGCAGACACGGAGGCAAACACTGGCAGACACGGAGGCCAACACTGGCAGACACGGAGGCCAACACTGACAGACACGGAGGCCAACACTGGCAGACACGGATGCCAACACTGGCAGACACGGAGGCCAACACTGACAGACACGGAGGCCAACACTGGCTGACACGGAGGCCAACACTGGCAGACACGGAGGTCAACACTGGCAGACACGGAGGCCAACACTGACAGACAGGGAGGCCAACACTGGCAGACACGGAGGTCAACACTGGTAGATACGGAGGCCAACACTGGCAGACACGGAGGCCAACACTGGCAGACACGGAGGCCAACACTGGCAGACACGGAGGCCAACACTGACAGACACGGAGGCCAACACTGACAGATACGGAGGCCAACACTGGCAGACACGGAAGCCAACACTGGCAGACACGGAGGCCAACACTGGCAGACACGGAGGCCAACACTGACAGACAAGGAGGCCAACATTGACAGACACGGAGGCCAACACTGGTAGACACGGAGGCCAACACTGACAGACACGGAGGCCAACAATGGCAGACACGGAGGCCAACACTGACAGACACGGAGGCCAACCCTGACAGACACGGAGGCCAACACTGGTAGACACGGAGGCCAACACTGGCAGACACGGAGGCCAACGCTAACAGACACGGAGGCCAACACTGACAGACACGGAGGCCAACACTGACAGACACGGAGGCTAACACTAGTAGACACGGAGGCCAACACTGGTAGACACGGAGGCCAACACTGGTAGACACGGAGGCCAACACTGACAGACACGGAGGCCAACACTGGTAGACACGGAGACCAACACTGACAGACATGGAGGCCAACACTGACAGACACGGAGGCCAACACTGACAGACACGGAGGCCAACACTGGCAGACACGGAGGCCAACACTGACAGACACGGAGGCCAACACTGACAGACACGGAGGCCAACACTGACAGACACGGAGGCCAACACTGACAGACACGGAGGCCAACACTGACAGACACGGAGGCCAATACTGACAGACACGGAGGCCAACACTGACAGACACGGAGGCCAACACTGACAGACACGGAGGCCAATACTGACAGACACGGAGGCCAACACTGACAGACACGGAGGCCAATACTGGCAGACACCGGTGGGAATACAACATACACCAGTACCCACCATACACCAGTACTCTCCATACACCAGTACCCACCATACACAAGTACCCACCATACACCAGTACCCACCATACACCAGTACCCACCATACACCAGCACACACCAGTACCCACCATACACCAGTACCCACCATACACCAGTACCCACCATACACCAGCACACACCAGTACACACCATACACCAGTACCCACCAGTACTAACCATACACCAGTACCCACCAGTACTAATTATACAGCAGTACTCACCAGTACTCACCAGTACTCACCACGTCACTCCACACTTCCCAGGTGGATAATAACTAAGCAATATTCAACTTCTGGCCAATATAGCTAAAATAATTGACGGTAAAACCTCAAAAAAAAAAAAACTAAAAAAATTCAATTGGTGACAAGTAAAAAATAATAATAATAATGTAAATCAGAGGACCGGGAAATTTTTTTTATGATGGCGTTAAAAATTTAATTAATTTTACATAGAGAAATAGATGAAAGCTTTGTAGGTAATATTGCGGTTTATAGTGCTCTCTCGGGGTAATATTCGGGGTGATACTCGGGGTAATATTCGGGGTCATATTCGGGGTAATATTCGGGGTAATACTTGGGGCAATATTCGGGGTCATACTCGGGGTAATATTCGGGGTCATACTCGGGGTAATATTCGGGGTAATACTTGGGGTAATATTCGGGGTAATATTCGGAGTGATACTCGGGGTAATATTGGGGGTAATACTTGGGGCAATATTCGGTGTGATACTCGAGGTAATATTCGGGGTGATACTCGGGGTAATACTCGGAAAATACTCGGGGTAATATTCGGGGTATTCGGTGTGATACTCGGGGTAATATTCGGTTTCATACTCGGGACAATATTCGGGAAAATACTCGGGGTAATATTAAGGGTAATACTTATGGTATTATTCATCACACAACCTACCATTGTTAACCACACAACCTACCATTGTTCACCACACAACCTACCATTGTTCATCACACAACCTACCATTGTTCACCACACAACCTACCATTGTTCACCACACAACCTGCCATTGTTCATCACACAACCTACCATTGTTCATCACACAACCTACCATTGTTCATCACACAACCTACCATTGTTCACCACACAACCTACCATTGTTCATCACACAACCTACCATTGTTCACCACAACCTACCATTGTTCACACACAACCTACCATTGTTCACCACACAACCTACCATTGTTCACCACAACCTACCATTGTTCACCACACAACCTACCATTGTTCATCACACAACCTACCATTGTTCACCACACAACCTACCATTGTTCACCACACAACCTACCATTGTTCACCACACAACCTACCATTGTTCACACACAACCTACCATTGTTCACCACAACCTACCATTGTTCACCACACAGCCTACAAGTGTTCACCACAACCTACCATTGTTCACCACAACCTACCATTGTTCACCACACAACCTACCATTGTTCTCACACAACCTACCATTGTTCCACACAACCTACCATTGTTCACCACACAACCTACCATTGTTCACCACACAACCTACCATTGTTCACCACACAACCTACCATTGTCAATCAGTCACCACAACCTACCATTGTTCACCACACAACTACCATTGTTCATCACACAACCTACCATTGTTCACCACACAACCTACCATTGTTCATCACACAACCTACCAATGTTCACACACAACCTACCATTGTTCACCACACAACCTACCATTGTTCACCACACAACCTACCATTGTTCACACAACCTACCATTGTTCATCACACAACCTACCATTGTTCACCACACAACCTACCATTGTCTCACACAACCTACCATTGTTCTCACCACAACCTACCATTGTTCATCCACAACCTACCATTGTTCATCCACAACCTACCATTGTTCACCACAACCTACCATTGTTCACCACACAATCTACCATTGTTCACACAACCTACCATTGTTCACCACAGCCTACAATGTTCACCATCATTGTTCACAACCTACCATTGTTCACCACACACCTACCATTGTTCACCAAACCTACCATTGTTCACCACAACCTACCATTGTTCACCACAACCTACCATTGTTCCTCATTGCACAACCTACCATTGTTCACCAAACCTGCCATTGTTCATCACACAACCTACCATTGTTCACCACACAACCTACCATTGTTCATCACAACTATTACCTACCAATTGTTCACACACAACCTATGCAACAACTATTGTTCACAGAACCTACCATTGTTCATCCACAACCTGCCATTGTTCACCACACAATCTCCATTGTTCATCACACAACCTACCATTGTTCATCACACAACCTACCATTGTTCACCACACAATCTACCATTGTTCACCACAACCTGCCATTGTTCACCACAAACCTCCATTGTTCACCACCTACCTTGTTATCAAAACTATGTTCACCACACAATCTACCATTGTTCATCACACAACCTACCATTGTTCACCACAACCTACCATTGTTCACCACACAGCCTACCATTGTTCACCACACAACCTACCTTTGTTCATCACACAACCTACCATTGTTCACCACAACCTGCCATTGTTCACCACACAACCTACCATTGTTCACCACACAACCTACCATTGTCATCACACAACCTACCATTGTTCACCACAACCTCCATTGCTCATCACACAACCTACCATTGTTCACACACAACCTACCATTGCTCATCACACAACCTACCTTTGTTCTCACACAACCTACCATTGCTCATCACACAACCTGACCTATTGTCTCACACAACCTTTGCTCACCACACCTCCATTGCTCATCACAAACTCATTCAACACCTGCTTGCTCATCACACAACCTACATTGTCAATGACCTACCATTGTCATCACAACCTACCATTGTTCATCACAACCTACCATTGTTCACCAAAACCTACCATTGCTCATCACACAACCTACCATTGTTCACCACAACCTACCATTGTTCATCACACAACCTACCATTGTTCACCACAACCTGCCATTGTTCACCACACAACCTACCATTGTTCATCACACAACCTACCATTGTTCACCACACAACCTACCATTGTTCATCACACAACCTACCATTGCTCATCACACAACCTACCATTGTTCACCACACAACCTACCATTGTTCACCACACAACCTACCATTGTTCACCACACAACCTACCATTGCTCATCACACAACCTACCATTGTTCACCACACAACCTACCATTGTTCACCACACAACCTACTATTGCTCATCACAAAACCTACCATTGTTCACCACACAACCTACCATTGCTCATCACACAACCTACCATTGTTCATCACACAACCTACCATTGCTCATCACACAACCTACCATTGTTCACCACACAACCTACCATTGTTCACCACACAACCTACCATTGTTCACCACACAACCTACCATTGTTTACCACACAACCTACCATTGCTCATCACACAACCTACCATTGCTCATCACACAACCTACCATTGTTCACCACAACCTGCCATTGCTCATCACACAACCTACCATTGTTCACCACAACCTACCATTGTTCATCACACAACCTACCATTGTTCACCACACAACCTACCATTGTTCATCACACAACCTACCATTGCTCATCACACAACCTACCATTGTTCACCACACAACCTACCATTGTTCATCACACAACCTACCATTGTTCACCACACAACCTACCATTGTTCATCACACATCCTACCATTGTTCACCACACAATCTACCATTGTTCATCACACAACCTACCATTGTTCACCACACAACCTACCATTGTTCATCACACAACCTACAATTGTTCATCACACAACCTATCATTGTTCATCACACAACCTACAATTGTTCATCACACAACCTACCATTGTTCACCACACAACCTACCATTGTTCACCACACAACCTACCATTGTTCATCACACAACCTACCATTGTTCACCACACAACCTACCATTGTTCATCACAACCTACCATTGCTCATAGCCTCCTGCCACACCATCGCTACCATGACTGTAACTGTTACCATGGCAACCCTCTCTCTCTCTCTCTCTCTCTCTCTCTCTCTCTCTCTCTCATTCTTTTAATACGTCACAAAAGCGACGTTGCTGACGATGAGGGGAGTCTCTCATCCCGCCGTCAAGCAAGGAGAGGTTACCATAGCAACCCTCCCTCACTCTGGCTCTTACCCCTCACACACCCCTCCCTCTCCTCCTGTGAGAGGTTACCATGGCAACCCTCCCTCTGGCTCTTGCCCTCACCCACCCACCTCCCCGCTGTCATGTCTACCTCACCTCACACCTCCCCCCCTCCCTCTCATGTTCCCCTCTCATTGCATTCTCATTGGTCATAATTAACATGACGTCATATTTTATACACTTTCTCAACACGTTCGTGTGTTTTGATTGGTCAAAAAATATGTGACGTAGCATCCCACACACTCATGTACTTTGATTGGTCAAAAAATATGTGACGTCACCTCCCACATGCACACATGTACTTTGATTGGTCAAAAAATATGTGACGTCACATTCCACACACGTTCGTGTATTTTTATTGGTCAACCTAAATATTACGTCACGTCTACACTCCTAAAATCTTGTTTGGATTCGTAAAAAGTCATGTAAAAATCAGTGTGTATATACGAAAGTTATGGTGGTGGGATATACCAAGTGTATATTCACTGATTAGTGCATCTCTCAGTGTATATACACTAAGATGTGTATATCTCTCAGTGTATATACACTAAGATGTGTATATCTCTCAGTGTATATACACTAAGATGTGTATATCTCTCAGTGTATATACACTAAGATGTGTATCTCTCAGTGTACATACACTGAGATGTGTATATCTCTGTGCATATACACTGAGATGTGTATACATATCTCTAAGTATATAGACCGAGATGTATGTATATCTGTCACTGTATATACACTTAGATGTGTATATCCCTCAGTATATACACTGAGATGTGTGTACATCTCATTGTATATACACTGAGATGTGTATATCTCTCGAACAGTTGATAGTCATTAAACTTAACTATCTCTTTCTTAGATAACGACTATAGCCAGAATAATATATCAGGGAGAGGAATATAGCCAGGTGTACAGTAAGAATATAGCCAGGTGTACAGTAAGAATATAGCCAGGTGTAGAGTAAGAATATAGCCAGAATAATATATCAGGGAGAGGAATATAGCCAGGTGTAGAGTAAGAATATAGCCAGAATAATATATCAGGGAGAGGAATATAGCCAGGTGTAGAGTAAGAATATAGCCAGAATAATATATCAGGGAGAGGAATATAGCCAGGTGTACAGTAAGAATATAGCCAGAATAATATATCAGTTAGAGGAATATAGCCAGGTGTACAGTAAGAATATATTCAGAATAATATAGCAGGGAGAGGAATATAGCCAGGTGTACATTAAGAATATAGCCAGAATAATATAGCAGGGAGAGGAATATAGCCAGGTGTACAGTAAGAATATAGCCAGAATAATATAGCAGGGAGAGGAATACAGCCAGGTGTACAGTAAGAATATAGCCAGAGTAATATATCAGGGAGAGGAATATACCCAGGTGTACAGTAAGAATATAGCCAGAATAATATATCAGGGAGAGGAATATAGCAAGGTGTAGACTAAGAATATATCCAGAATAATATAGCAGGGAGAGGAATATAGCCAGGTGTACAGTAAGAATATAGCCAGAATAATATATCAGGGAGAGGAACATAGCCAGGTATACAGTAAGAATATAGCCAGAATAATATAGCAGGGAGAGGAATATAGCCAGGTGTAGAGTAAGAATATAGCCAGAATAATATATCAGGGAGAGGAATATACCTAGGTGTACAGTAAGAATATAGCCAGAGTAATATATCAGGGAGAGGAATATAGCCAGGTGTACAGTAAGAATAATGCCAGAATAATATAGCAGGGAGAGGAATATAGCCAGGTGTAGAGTAAGAATATAGCCAGAATAATATATCAGGGAGAGGAATATACCTAGGTGTACAGTAAGAATATAGCCAGAATAATATATCAGGGAGAGGAATATAGTCAGGTGTAGAGTAAGAATATAGCCAGAATAATATATCAGGGAGAGGAATATACCTATGTGTACAGTAAGAATATAGCCAGAATAATATATCAGGGAGAGGAATATAGCCAGGTGTACAATAAGAATATATCCAAAATAATATATCAGGGAGAGGAATATAGCCAGGTGTAGAGTAAGAATATAGCCAGAATGATATAGCAGGGAGAGGAATATAGCCATGTGTACAGTAAGAATATAGCCAGAATAATATAGCAGGGAGAGGAATATAGCCAGGTGTACAGTAAGAATATAGCCAGAATAATATAGCAGGGAGAGGAATATAGCCAGGTGTACAGTAAGAATATAGCTAGAATAATATATCAGGGAGAGGAATATAGCCAGGTGTAGAGTAAGAATATAGCCAGAATGATATAGCAGGGAGAGGAATATAGCCAGGTGTACAGTAAAAATATAGCCAGAATAATATAGCAGGGAGAGGAATATAGCCAGGTGTACAGTAAGAATATATCCAGAATAATATATCAGGGAGAGGAATATACCCAGGTGTACAGTAAGAATATAGCCAGAATAATATAGCAGGGAAAGGAATATACCCAGGTGTACAGTAAGAATATAGCCAGAATAATATAGCAGGGAGAGGAATATAACCAGGTGTACAGTAAGAATTTAGCCAGAATAATATATCAGGGAGAGGAATATAGCCAGGTGTAGAGTAAGAATATAGCCAGAATGATATATCAGGGAGAGGAATATAGCCAGGTGTACAGTAAGAATATAGTTAGAATATTATAGCAGGGAGATGAATATAGCCAGGTGTAGAGTAAGAATATAGGCAGAATGATATAGCAGGGAGAGGAATATAGCCAGGTGTACAGTAAGAATATATCCAGAATAATATAGCAGGGAGAGGAATATAGCCAGGTGTACAGTAAGAATATAGCCAAAATAATATAGCAGGGAGAGGAATATAGCCAGGTGTACAGTAAGAATATAGCCAGAATAATATAGCAGGGAGAGGAATATAGCCAGGTGTACAGTAAGAATATAGCCAGAATGATATAGCAGGGAGAGGAATATAGCCAGGTGTACAGTAAGAATATAGCCAGAATAATATAGGAGGGAGAGGAATATAGCCAGGTGTACAGTAAGAATATAGCCAGAATAATGTATCAGGGAGAGGAATATAGCCAGGTGTAGATTAAGAATATAGCCAGAATAATATATCAGGGAGAGGAATATAGCCAGGTGTAGAGTAAGAATATAGCCAGAATGATATATCAGGGAGAGGAATATAGCCAGGTGTAGAGTAAGAATATAGCCAGGTGTAGAGTAAGAATATAGCCAGGTGTAGAGTAAGAATATAGCCAGAATGATATATCAGGGAGAGGAATATAGCCAGGTGTACAGTAAGAATATAGCAAGGTGTAGAGTAAGAATATAGCCAGAATGATATAGCAGGGAGACGAATATAGCAAGGTGTACAGTAAGAATATAGCCAGAATAATATAGCAGGGAGAGGAATATAGCCAGGTGTACAGCAATAATATAGCCAGAATAATATAGCAGGGAGAGGAATATAGCCAGGATAGCAGGGTGTTAGAGACATACTAGAATGTTAACATGTGAAGTTAGAAGAGTCTGGCATGTCGTCACGACGTGCTAGAAGAATGTCAGAGGGGAATTAGTCAGTGCCAAGACGGAGGAGGGGAGAATTAGGCACTGTGAGTGGAGGACAGTGAGAGTGCCAACTGACATGTTTGACAAGTGCCACTACACAGCCACTCTTTGTAGTAAAGAGAATTGGTGTATTTTTGTGCGCGCGCGCGCCCGTGTGTGTGTGTGTGTATGTGTGTGTATGTGCGTATGTGTGTGTGTGTATGTGCGTATGTGTGTGTGTGTATGTGCGTGTGTATGTGTGTGTGTGTGTGTGAAAGGCAGCACACACACACACACACATACACACACATACACACACATACACACATACATACACACATACACACACACATACACACATACACACACACATACACACATACATACACACATACACACATACATACACACATACACACACACCTGCGTATAATTTACTCTTAACCTAAGCACTGACTCACTTAGAAACCATGTAAAAAAAAACGAAAAAAAAGATTCAAAGAATTTAAAGAAAACAGAGAAAAAAAAATATATTAAAAACTTGGTTTGTAAGAAACAATATTTGTGACAGTAGACATTAATTTGTGACTACTTGTATAATAACAACATCAGGACCTGGACCTGGGTAGCTGACAGGTCAGAGATACATAGATAGATCGATAGATACATAGATAGATAGAGAGAGAGAGAGAAGAGAGAGAGAGAGAGAGAGAGAGAGAGAGAGAGAGAGAGAGAGAGAGAGAGAGACAGACAGAAAGACAGACAGACAGACAGACAGACAGACAGACAGACCGACAGACAGACAGACAGACAGACAGACAGACAGACAGAGAGACAGAGAGAGAGGGAAAACTGACAGGTGATCAGAGTCATCAGCTGGTTGCTGACACACAACAGCCACACCCACTATCAGCTCCGTATACAAGACCAACACACCTGTACGAGGACACTGTACAACATATGTCAGGGCAACATATATTGTACGAGGACACTGTACAACATATGTCAGGGCAACATATATTGTACGAGGACACTGTACCACATATGTCAGGGCAACATATGTTGTACGAGGACACTGTACCACATATGTCAGGGCAACATACAGTACACTGCACCAACATGAACCTCACACAACATCACGTGTATAACCAATGAAACTGTAGAAACTCGCCGTCAGATAAGGACTTGAGGTGAATGGGAGAACAACGTCAGAACAGGAGAAAGGAGCCACGATCACAGCATACAAGATACTCAGACGCAGGAACATTAAAAAAAACGCATTGTTTTGCTTGTCTCAGTGGTGAAGAACGGAATTAAAAAACTGAGGAAGAGGTGGAAAGCTACGCAGTTTCAAGACTGAATACGACAGGGTTCAAGTGGATGGAGGTCAGCGATAGCGGGAACCAGGAGCTGAGACTCGACTCCCCCCCGACCCCCTGAAAACGCAGGTTTGTAAAATCAACGCCGCCAGTATCACGTACTTGTAGAAAAAAAAGATTATTATTGTTGTTTAATTATTATTAATATTAATTATTATTCATTAATTATTATTACTTAAATATTATTATTATTATTACTATCATTATCATTATTATTAATATTATTATTAATATCAACATTATTATTATTATTATCAACATTATTATTATAATTATTATCATTATTATAATTATTATCATTATTATTATTACTATCATCATTATTATTACTATCATCATTATTATTACTATCATCATTATTATTATTATATCATCATCGTCATTATTATCATTATTATTAATTAGAATCCGTAGTTGGGTTGTTTTTCTGGCAGTGTAGAGTGGCACTGAGGACGGGAGAGCTATTTCAAGAAAGAGCTAAGAGTTGTAGTGGTGTCATTTGTGATGCCTCGTTGAGGTGAGGTAGTATCCGTGTGTCAGACGAGGCTGTCAGACGTGACTGTCAGCCAGACACACTCGCCTGACAGCAACGTAATATCCTGAATGTCGTTGTTTACAACGAACGTATTGCTTACAACGAAGTACCAACTACCTTCATCACATCAGGTTAAGTACAGATTAACCACGCCTAAATTTAACCAAGTTTAAGTTAATTAATGCCGATCCAGAACAAATTAACCTGGAATTACCACTGGTCTCTGTCACTGGTCTCTAGCACTGGTCTCTAGCACTGGTCTCTAACACTGGTCTCTAGCACTGGTCTCTAGCACTGGTCTCTAACACTGGTCTCTACCACTGGTCTTTAGGTAGACTGGATACTGCCAGATACAAAGTAAATTCTCAGTGTACATACACTGAGAGATATACACCTCTCAGCATATATACACCGAGGAAGATACACTTCTCAGTGTATATACATACACTGCGTGTGGCACTAGTAAGAGTGGAGGTGGCACTAGTAAGAGTGGTGGTGGCACTCTGCCGTCTGGTCAGGAGTATGTTGTGGCACCCCCCTCCCCCAGGGTGCCACCTTAATCTACATCTCATTACCTGTGATCCCAGGACTGCTCTCTCACTAATTAGACAGCACCTGCTGTTGCAGTAGGTACGGCAGCTGTTGCAGTAGGTACGGCAGCTGGTGCAGGAGGTACGGTACCTGGTGCAGGAGGTACGGTAGCTGGTACAGGAAGTACGGTAGCTGGTACAGGAGGTACAGTGGCTGGTACAGGAGGTACGGTAGCCGGTACAGGAGGTACAGTGGCTGGTACAGGAGGTACGGTAGCCGGTACAGGAGGTACGGTAGCTCGTACAGGAGGTACGGTAGCTGGTGCAGGAGGTACGGTAGCTGATGCAGGAGGTACAGTAGCTGGTGCAGGAGCTACGGTAGCTGGTACAGGAGGTACGGTAGCTGGTGCAGGAGCTACGGTAGCTGGTACAGGAAGTACGGTAGCTGGTACAGGAGGTACAGTGGCTGGTACAAGAGGTACGGTAGCTGGTACAGGAGGTACGGTAGCTGGTGCAGGAGCTACGGTAGCTGGTACAGGAAGTACGGTAGCTGGTACAGGAGGTACAGTGGCTGGTACAAGAGGTACGGTAGCTGGTACAGGAGGTACAGTAGATGGTACAGGAGGTACGATAACTTGTGCAGGCGGTACAGCAGCTGGTACAGGAGGTACGGTAGCTGGTGCAGGAGGTACGGTAACTGGTACATGAGGTACGGTAACTGGTACAGGAGGTACAGTAGCTGGTACAGGAGGTAGAGTAACTGGTACAGGAGGTACAGCAGCTGGTACAGGAATTACGGTAACTGGTGCAGGAGGTACGGTAGCTGGAACAGGAGGTACGGTAGCTGGTGCAGGAGGGTACAGTAGTTGGTGCAGGAGGGTACAGTAGTTGGTGCAGGAGGGTACAGTAGTTGGTGCAGGAGGGTACAGTAGTTGGTGCAGGAGGGTACAGTAGTTGGTGCAGGAGGGTACAGTAGTTGGTGCAGGAGGGTACAGTAGTTGGTGCAGGAGGGTACAGTAGTTGGTGCAGGAGGGTACAGTAGTTGGTGCAGGAGGGTACAGTAGTTGGTGCAGGAAGTACAACAGTTGGTACAGGGGCGTACAATGCCCCCCCCCCCCGTAGCCTCGTGCACTTTGCCATACATATTCTTAAAACTACATATATATCGCTTGCCTTCACTACACCATCGTCAAGATCATTCCACATGCCGACCACCCCGAGGCTGAAGAAGCACTTCCTGACATCCCTGCCGCCCACCTATAACATAAACTTCCTCCTGAGCCTCCAAACAAAATATATCAATGTTAACACTTCTTCTCATATACAGAATAAACTCTGAAAAAAATGGGGCTTTAAGTCTCTCCAATGGTAATGGTACCCATTAGGGAAAGAAAATAGGACAATGCCATGTTTTAAAGTGCCTCCCATAATGGGAGGCACCCACCATGCCATGGCAGCCTCGGCTACCATGCTTCGCTGCCACGTTCAGGGAGAATTTTTTTTTATTGTGACGCAATTTATTGGGTGGAGAAAATTGCTCAGAGATTATTGTAGTGTTTTGTTGGTCACACTGACTGTATTGTGTTACTAAGTGGAGTTGTTGGTAGCACTGTATTGTGTTACTAAGTGGAGATGTTGGTAGCACTGTATTGTGTTACTAAGTGGAGTTGTTGGTAGCACTGTATTGTGTTACTAAGTGGAGTTGTTGGTAGCACTGTATTGTGTTACTAAGTGGAGTTGTTGGTAGCACTGTATTGTGTTACTAAGTGGAGATGTTGGTAGCACTGTATTGTGTTACTAAGTGGAGTTGTTGGTAGCACTGTATTGTGTTACTAAGTGGAGATGTTGGTAGCACTGTATTGTCTTACTAAGTGGAGTTGTTGGTAGCACTGTATTGTGTTACTAAGTGGAGATTGTTAGGTAACTACTGTCATTTGTGTTACTAAGTGGAGATGTTGGTAACACTGTATTGTGTTACTAAGTGGAGCTGTTGGTAACACTGTATTGTGTTACTAAGTGGAGTTGTTGACAACAGGAAGAACATATACAAGAACAACACCTAAAGAACACCATGAAGAACATCCACTACAGCCACGGTGTCTCCGTCATGTTTACACGGTGTGCCACGTGGCAGGACACATTGCCACGGTAGTGCCACGAGGCAGGACACAGTGCCACCGTAGTGCCAGATGTTATAAACTAACCAGAAAGGAAATCATGAGAGCAGTCAAGATTGTTGATAAAATGTAAACAATGGGACCAGACTTGGCATCCCCCTGGGTTGTGTAAGATGGCACTGCATACCTAAGTTATCCCCTGTGTGTGTGTGTAGTTAGTTACCATTTAGTCCAAGGCACATGTCGATTAGACATTAGGCCAGTTGTATATGCGTGCGTGTGTGTGTCAGAGTGTGTCAATGTGTGTGTGTGTGTGGTGTGTGTGTGGGTGTGTGTGTGGTGTGTGTGTGTGGTGTGTGTGTGTGTTGTGTGTATGTGTGTGTGTGTATGTGGGGGTGTGTGTAGGGGTGTGGTGTGTGTGTGTGTGGTGGTGTGTTGTGTGGTGTGTGTGTGTGTGTGTGTGTGTGGTGTGTGTGTGTGGTGTGTGTGTGTGGTGTGTGTGTGTGTTGTGTGTAGTGTGTGTGTGTGTATGTGGGGGTGTGTGTTGTGGGGTGTGTGTGTGTGTGTGTGTGTGTGTGTGTGGTGTGTTGTGTGGTATGTGTGTGTGTGGTGTGTGTGTGTGTGTGTGGTGTGTGTGTGTGGTGTGTGTGTGTGTATGTGTGTAGTGTGTGTGTGTATGTGGGGGGTGTGTGTATGTGGGGTGTGTGTGTGTGTGTGGTGTGTGTGTGGTGTGTGTGTGTGTGTGTGTGTGATGTGTGGGTGTGTGTAGTTGTGTGTGTGTGTGGTGTGTGTGTGTTGTGGGTGTGTGTGTTGTGGGGTGATGTGTATGTGGTGTGTGTGTGTGGTGTGTGTGTGTGTGTGTGTGTGTGGTGTGTGTGTGTGTGTGTGTGTGTGTGTGTGTGTGGGGTGTGTGTGTGTGTGTGTGTGGTGTGTGTGTGTGTGTGTGGTATGTGTGTAGTGTGTGGTGTGTGTGTGGTGTGTGTATGTGTGTGTAGGTGTGGTGGTGTGGTGTGTGTGTGGTACGGTGTGTGTGTGTGTGTGTGGTGTGACGTGTGTGCGCAGTATACTTAAGTGTTTCTGAGGCCAAAACAAAAGTTAAACGACTTAAGTATTTGTACAACATTTCTCTTTAAGTGGTCATAAATATAACCTGAGAGACGACACCATGGCGCCGTACGTCACATGTTCCCCTGTGTGTGGCATAACACACAACACACACACACACACACACACACAACACACACACACACACACACACACACACACAGGTGACAGGAAGATATATGCGGTATTATAGTAGGCGATGGAAGTCAGATTTACTAAGTTTTGGTGAGAATGTTTTGGTGTTCAGTGGATGTGGAGTGTATTTGTTGTTGTTACTGTTGTTTGTACTTGTTTTTTTATGTAGCAAAGTTGGATACAGCAACAGTGTTGCTAGTTCCACTCTGTATGATAGTTACACAGTGGTAACACTGTGTAACTATCTGTGTAACACAGTGGTAACACTGTGTAACTCTGGGACAGTGGGATGACTCATACTGTGGGATGACTTATACTGTGGGACAGTGGGATGACTGTTAAGCCAGATATAAGCTTCGTCAGGAAACAGGACAAGTGCTTCCTGACGCGGGTCTCAGTCATATGACGACCCGCCACCGAAGCTTTTGGTCATCTGGCCGAGGCCTTCCACTGGCTTACCGGTCCACCTCCCCTTTAAAAATTAAGGTAGATCAATTATACGTACGAGTGAGAGTAGAGTTTGGGAGGTCCGCTGGACGAGGGAGGGAAGGGACGCCAACAACAACACACTCAGGGACGCATCTTGATGTTGGTCTCGTGTGTGTGGGAGATTTATCTTAGTAGCACTGAGTTCATGCTAAACATCCACAAACTTGCTGGTGGAACAATTGTGGTTGCTGGTGGAACAATTGTGGTTGGTGATAGAACAATTGTGGTTGGTGGTAGAACAATTGTAGTTGCTGGTGGAACAATTGTGGTTGCTGGTGGAACAATTGTGGTTACTAGTAGAACAATTGTGGTTGCTGGTAGAACAATTGTGGTTGGTGGTGGAACAATTGTGGTTACTAGTAGAACAATTGTGGTTGCTGGTAGAACAATTGTGGTTGCTGGTAGAACAATTGTGGTTGGTTGTGGAACAATTGTGGTTGGTTGTGGAACAATTGTGGTTGGTGGTAGAACAATTGTGGTTGCTGGTAGAACAATTGTGGTTGGTTGTGGAACAATTGTGGTTGGTTGTGAAACAATTGTGGTTGGTGGTAGAACAATTGTTGGTGGTAGAACAATTGTGGTTGCTGGTAGAACAATTGTGGTTACTGGTAGAACAATTGTGGTCGTTATCTTATATAATATATATATATATATATATATATATATATATATATATATATATATATATATATATATATATATATATATATATATATATATATATATTTAGAAAAAGCTTTACAAAGCTTCAGTGTTGGTAGTGTTGCAAGACTCACTGCAGGAGATGCAACTTCTCTCAACACTCACATGTACTTCCTCAACCTTCTATTCTATCATTTATCCAGTTTTTATCTCTTCTCCTCCTTCCCTTCTTCTCTTCCTGCTGTAGACATGAAAGTTTCATTCCTATCTAACGATCTACTATGTCAAAATAACATTTAACGCTGAGCCAAAATTCTCGTCTAAGACTCAAATTGAATTTTTTTCTTCAAAATCTAAAGTACTATTCTGAAGTATTTTTTGAAGGCCAAGAGATTAAGGGGCAAGATAATTATATTTAGTCAGGTCCTTGTTAGAAGTCGGGTCCTTGTTAGAAGTTGGGTCCTTGTTAGAAGTTGGGTCCTTGTTAGAAGTTGGGTCCTTGCTAGAAGTTGGGTCCTTGTTAGAAGTTAGGTCCTTGTTAGAAGACGGTCCTGTATAAGGGTCCTTGTTAGATGTCTAGACATAAAGGAAATCAGATGGTCCTTGCCTTAGAATGTCATGTCCTTGTTATAAGTCGGGTCCTTGTTAGAAGTCGTGTCCTTGTTAGAAGTCGGGTCCTTGTTATAAGTCGGGTCCTTGTTAGAAGTCGTGTCCTTGTTAGAAGTCGGGTCCTTGTTATAAGTCGGGTAATTGTTAGAAGTCGTGTCCTTGTTATAAGTCGGGTCCTTGTTATAAGTCGGGTCCTTGTTATAAGTCGGGTCCTTGTTAGAAGTCGGGTCCTTGTTATAAGTCGGGTAATTGTTAGAAGTCGTGTCCTTGTTATAAGTCG
This sequence comes from Cherax destructor, assembly GCA_009830355.1. Taxonomy (NCBI): domain Eukaryota; kingdom Metazoa; phylum Arthropoda; class Malacostraca; order Decapoda; family Parastacidae; genus Cherax; species Cherax destructor. The sequence continues at coordinate 28,263 of WNWK01006623.1, read as the reverse complement.
GGTCCTTGTTATAAGTCGGGTCCTTGTTATAAGTCGGGTCCTTGTTATAAGTCGGGTCCTTGTTATAAGTCGGGTCCTTGTTATAAGTCGGGTCCTTGTTATAAGTCGGGTCCTTGTTATAAGTCGGGTCCTTGTTATAAGTCGGGTCCTTGTTATAAGTCGGGTGTACCTGGGCGAGACTTGTGCCCAGGTTAACAAACTAAGTTAGCAAACATAATCTTAATAAAGTTTCTTAACGTTCCACCTCGTTTACTCCTTATTGCTTCCTCCGTTATTTCTCTCTCTCTCTCTCTCTCCTCATACTGCCTGTCATCCCCACCTAGCCTCTCACCCCATCATTCCTCCCTCCCTCCCTCATTTACCCAGGTAACCACCAGTGCTGGAGAGCAACACACTACGCGCACGAGGGAGGAAGGGAAGAGGAAGGGGGGAAAGGAGGGGAAAGGGAGGGGAAAGGGAGGGGAAAGGAGGATGGGGGAGGGGGATTATTAAATCACTTGACTAGAAGAACAAATTTCAGGAAAGTGAGTTTATTGGGGTAAAGAATGAGTTCATTTACAAGTGAGGTGGTACCAGTACTAGTGACGTGGTGCCAGAGGTACCAGTACTAGTGACGTGGTGCCAGAGGTACCAGTACCAATGACGTGGTGCCAGAGGAACCAGTACCAGTGACGTGGTACCAGAGGTACCAGTACCAGTGACGTGGTACCAGAGGTACCAGTGACGTGGTACCAGTACCAGTGACGTGGTACCAGTACCAGTGACGTGGTACCAGTACCAATGACGTGGTACCAGTACCAGTGACGTGGTACCAGTACCAGTGACGTGGTACCTATGGTACCAGTACCACTGACTTTGTACCAGGGGTACCAGTACCAGTGACGTGGTACCCGGGGTACCAGTATCAGTGACGTGATACCAGGGGTACCAGTACCAGTGACGTGGTACCACGGGTACCAGTACCAGTGGCGTGGTACCAGTAACAGTAACGTGGTACCAGGGGTACCAGTGACGTGGTACCAGGAGTACCTGTATCGTGGTACCAAGAGTACCTCTAGCGTGGTGCCAGGAGTACCTCTAGCGTGGTACCAGGAGTACCTGCAGCATGGTAACAGGAGCACCTGTAGCGTGGTTCCAGGAGTACCTGCAGCATGGTACCAGGAGTACCTGTAGCGTGGTACCAGGAGTACCTGTAGCGTGGTACCAGGAGTACCTGTAGCGTGGTACCAGAAGTACTTGCAGCATGGTACCAGGAGTACATCTAGCGTGGTACCAGGATTACATCTAGCGTGGTACCAGGAGTATCTGCAGCATGGTACCAGGAGTACCTGTAGCGTGGTACTGTCGTGTCAGTATCATATATACACTTGTGTAGTGTATCTTTCCTTTTATACAGCTGGTCCCTTTGCGTGTGACGTCACGGTACCCGCTGACGTCAGAGGCTCAGCGCATGTGCACAGCCTCTCATAGGCACTCTCCCTCACTAACGTTAGACCTACAGGTGAGACAGACGGGTGGCTGGACTCTCCTTCACTTACTGTAAATATACCGTAACCATCCAACAAGGAGTATCTTTGACCTCCTATATATCTCTCCCAAGACCCACGCGACAGTACCAAGACTACCTGCAGCATGGTACCAGGAGTACCTGTAGCGTCGTACCAGGAGTATTTGTAGCGTAGTGACAGGGGTACCAGGAGTACCCGTTGCGTGGTGCCAGGGGTACCAGGATTACCTGTAGCGTGGTACCAGGAGTACCTGTAACGTGGTACCAAGGTACCAGGAGTACTTTTAACGCAGTACCAAGGTACCAGGAGTACCTGTAACGTAGTACCAAGGTACCAGGAGTACCTGTAACGTGGTACCAAGGTACCTGTAACGTGGTACCAAGGTACCTGTAACGTAGTACCAAGGTACCTGTAACGTAGTACCAAGGTACCTGTAACGTAGTACCAAGGTACCTGTAACGTAGTACCAAGGTACCAGGAGTACCAAGGAATACCAACAGAAGCACCCATGTTATCTAGGAGGTCCTAGAGAGAGACAAATTCAAAACACAATTTTCTTTGTTTACAAAGTTGTAAGAGCCAGCAGATACTGGATTATATTACTGTGATATCCAGACTATAATGACTCAACTTGCGTCTTTATTGTAACGTTTGTTCAAACTACGTTTAGCCTGCTAGAGGCTGCTCCAGGTCCGTGGAATATACCGCACACTGCAGAGTTATGTAGGCAGTAGTGGTGGGGAGTGTGCAGTAGTAGTGAGGGAGTGTCTAGTAGTGGTGGGGGAGTGTCCAGTAGTGGTGGGGAGTGTGCAGTAGTGGTGGGGGAGTGTCCAGTAGTGGTGGGGAGTGTCCAGTAGTGGTGGGGAGTGTGCAGTAGTAGTGAGGGAGTGTGCAGTAGTAGTGAGGGAGTGTCTAGTAGTGGTGGGGGAGTGTCTAGTAGTGGTGGGGAGTGTCCAGTAGTGGTGGGGAGTGTGCAGAGTGGTGGAGGTCAGTAGTAGTGAGGAAGTGTCTAGTAGTGGTGGGGAGTGTCCAGTAGTGGTGGGGAGTGTGCAGTCTAGTAGTGGTGGAGGTCAGTAGTGGTCGTGTCAGTAGTGGTGGGGAGTGTCCAGTAGTGGTGTGGAGTGTCCAGTAGTGGTGGGGGAGTGTCCAGTAGTGGTGGGGAGTGTCCAGTAGTGTTGGGGAGTGTTCAGTAGTGGTGGGGAGTGTTCAGTAGTGGTGGGGGAGTGTCCAGTAGTGGTGGGGAGTGTTCAGTAGTGGTGGGGAGTGTCCAGTAGTGGTGGGGGTGTGTTCAGTAGTGGTGGGGAGTGTTCAGTAGTGGTGGTGGAGTGTCCAGTAGTGGTGGGGGAGTGTCCAGTAGTGATGGGGAGTGTCCAGTAGTGGTGGGGAGTGTTCAGTAGTGGTGGGGAGTGTTCAGTAGTGGTGGGGAGTGTTCAGTAGTGGTGGGGGAGTGTCCAGTAGTGGTGGGGAGTGTTCAGTAGTGGTGGGGGAGTGTCCAGTAGTGGTGGGGAGTGTTCAGTAGTGGTGGGGAGTGTCCAGTAGTGGTGGGGAGTGTTCAGTAGTAGTGGGAAGTGTTCAGTAGTGGTGGGGGTGTGTTCAGTAGTGGTGGGGGAGTGTCCAGTAGTAGTGGGCTGGCAGTGTCAACACGACAGGTGGAGAGGTTGGTCACTGCTGGACTGGCAGTGTCAACACGGCAGGTGGAGAGGTTGGTCACTGCTGGGCTGGCAGTGTCAACACGACAGGTGGAGAGGTTTGTCACTGCTGGGCTGGCAGTGTCAACACGACAGGTGGAGAGGTTGGTCACTGCTGGGCTGGCAGTGTCAACACGACAGGTGGAGAGGTTGGTCACTGCTGGGCTGGCAGTGTCAACACGACAGGTGGAGAGGTTGATCACTGCTGGGCTGGCAGTGTCAACACGACAGGTGGAAAGGTTGATCACTGCTGGGCTGGCAGTGTCAACACGACAGGTGGAGAGGTTAGTCACTGCTGGGCTGGCAGTGTCAATACGACAGGTGGAGAGGTTGGTCACTGCTGGGCTGGCAGTGTCAACACGACAGGTGGAGAGGTTGGTCACTGCTGGGCTGCCAGTGTCAACACGACAGGTGGAGAGGTTTGTCACTGCTGGACTGGCAGTGTCAACACGACAGATGGAGAGGTTGATCACTGCTGGGCTGGCAGTGTCAACACGACAGGTGGAGAGGTTTGTCACTGCTGGGCTGGCAGTGTCAACACGACAGATGGAGAGGTTGATCACTGCTGGGCTGGCAGTGTCAACACGACAGGTGGAGAGGTTTGTCACTGCTGGGCTGGCAGTGTCAACACGACAGGTGGAGAGGTTGATCACTGTTGGGCTGGCAGTGTCAACACGACAGATGGAGAGGTTGATCACTGCTGGTCTGGCAGTGTCAACACGACAGGGGGGAGAGGTTTGTCACTGCTGGGCTGGCAGTATCAACACGACAGGTGGAGGGGTTGATCACTGCTGGGCTGGCAGTGTCAACACGACAGGTGGAGAGGTTGATCACTGCTGGGCTGGCAGTGTCAACACGACAGGTGGAGAGGTTTGTCACTGCTGGGCTGGCGGTGTCAACATGACAGGTGGAGAGGTTTGTCACTGCTAGGCTGGCAGTGTCAACACGACAGGTGGAGAGGTTTGTCACTGCTGGGCTGGCAGTGTCAACACGACAGGTGGAGAGGTTTGTCACTGCTGGGCTGGCATTGTGGCCCTACAACACACTGCCACACACACACACTGTAAACACCCAGTTTAAACAAGAAGTGTAAACAGTATGTGGAAAAAATATATATAAACCGTTTAATAAAAATGGGAAAAAATATTACCTTTTGTCACATGTTGGCAGTTTGTGGGCTCACCTGGTAGGTCATGGTCAGCCAGGCTGTTGGTGCTTGCTGCACGCAACACAAACTCATGATATTATTACTCCACTGAAAAAAATGGTTATAATCATAAGCATAATTTTTAAAGGGGTGGAGACGTAATCCAGCGGAAGGCCTCCGTCAGATAACCAAAAGCTCCCCAACTGCGGGTCATCATAGGACTAAGATCAGCGTCAGGAAACACTTGTCCTGTTTCCTGACAATTATGTACAGAGGTACATAATGGGTCCAGGGACTGGGCCCCAAAGCTTTGATAACTAAACAAGTTACAAAGGTAATGAACTCCAGGTAGATCTGGTCACAATCATGACAATTTACAAAGGTAATGCACTATTAACTCATTGTGACCGGGTGTGGACGTGAATGACTCATTACTTTGTAATTTGTTCATGATTGTTACCATGTATAGACGTGTAGATGCAGCAGTCATAAATTATTTGCAACTTAATGACCTGGTCACAGCCGTAATAAGTTGTTGACACGTCAGTGATGACTATACTGAAGTCAGTGCCCCACCGGCCACACTGTCCCCTATGTTAAGACGTAACAACGACCTTCCCACCTCCTGCTCTCTGTATTTAATCACATCTCATAAGACTCTTTCTACCCAGGTCTCTCTACACCTGGTCATGAACCAGACCGAGGGGGCCTTGACCCCCGGAACACCCCACTACGTATACTCAGAAGGTCACTTCTAAAGGGAATTATGCTACTTTTGTTGTCTTTAAAAGCTTAGATGTTTTTGAGAATGTTTATTATGAGATTTTTTTTCTGCTAGTGTTAATATATGAGGCTGTGACTGATTAACCTGTGTCCAGCGAGGCTCCAGTGTGACGGCCACTGATGTGACGTGCCCTGTATACTCCCTGTAAAAAAGGAAATGTAAACAGATGAAGCAAACATAAAAGGAAGTGTAAATAGATGAGGATAATATAAAAAGTGTCGGCGACACACAAGGTTCTCATCCCACGTTTAACAATACAATAGTGACCTGTGAGTAATCTTGTCAGAGGTAAACAGTGTAGGAACCCGTGTAAACAGAATCGAACGATGTTTAAAGAAGTGTAAACAGCCTAAGTTAAAGAGGAATAAACAACCTTAGAGGGTAAACAGACCTTACAAAAAATATTTAAACAAGAAGTTAGAATGTACAGACTACACGAGGGTCATTAAAGCCTTACGTGACCTGTACACCACCAGTCAAGGTTATTTTAATCCCTAAAATAGGGATTAAAGTTTATATATATATATATAAGTTTATATATATATATATATAAGTTATATATATATATATATATATAATATATATATATATATATATATATATATATATATATATATATATATATATATATATATATATATATATATATATATATATCAAAACTAAGTCTATGAACTTCACTTTTTTGCGTTTGCAAATAAAGTTCCAATTTTCCCTGTGCTACTTGCAAAGACACACAACAAATATTTCATTTTTCCCTGTACGTAAACGTGTTCGTATTTCCTCTCTATGTATTTTTTCCTTGTTCCCGGAAGGAAAAAATCTTTGTTGTTTTTGTTTTCTTGTTGCGAGGTGTGTGTATGGTGGGACACCCATCCCTATGATGGGACACCCATCCCTATGATGGGACACCCATCCCTATGATGGGACACCCATCCCTATGATGGGACACCCATCCCTATGATGGGACACCCATCCCTATGATGGGAAACCCATCCCTATGATGGGACATTCATCCCTATGATGGGACACCCATCCCTATGATGAGACACCCATCCCTATGATGGGACACCCATCCCTATGATGGGACACCCATCCATATGATGGGACACCCATCCCTATGATGGGACACCCATCCCTATGATGGGACACCAATCCCTATGATGGGACACCAATCCCTATGATGGGACACCCATCCCTATGATGGGATACCCATCCCTATGATGGGACACCCTTATGATGGGACACCCTTCCCTATGATGGGACACCCATCCCTATGATGGGACACTCATCCCTATGATAGGACACCCATCCCTATGATGAGACACCCATCCCTATGATGGGACACCCATCCCTATAATGGGACACTCATCCCTATAATGGGACACCTATCCCTATAATGGGACACCCAGCCATATGATGGGACACCCACCCCTATAATGGGACACCCATCCCTATAATGGGACACCCATCCCTATAATGGGACACCCACATATCGTAGACACGTTATACACAAGTACATAACACATCCATTTGGTTACCAGTAGACGGAGGATCAAGCCTGCACTACTCCTGGCCCACACGTGTTTAGTGCTTCACTAAGCTATATAAGCAGCTGTAGGTGTGAGAGTATACACATTAATGTATATAATATACACTGTTATATACATTTTTTTAACGTATTTCAAGCTGGAGAAAAAAATTGAAGACGAAGTGGGAGAAATTGATAGTTTATTATCAAGGGTAATGGTTAGTGGGGTGATAAAGGGGAAGGGAGAGGGGGTGGTATGACCCTTTGGATATATGAGTGTATAAAGTGACAGATATTGGGGTTTTAAGGGTGTTAAGTGGCGTGAGTGTGAGTAAGTGTGCGTGAGAGAGTATGGTCATTGTGTGTGTGTGTGTGTGTGTGTGTGTGTGTGTGTGTGTGTGTCTGTGTGTGTGTCTGTGTGTGTGTGTCTGTGTATGTGTGTGTGTGTGTGTGTGTGTGTGTGTGTCTGTGTGTATGTGCGTTAGTTACCATTTTGTCCTAGGCACATGTCGATTAGACACTAGGCCTGTTGTATGTATGTGTGTGTGTGTGTAAGGAAACACTTCGAAATGTTTCGGCCCCGCCGGGAATTGAACCCGGGCCCTCCGTGCGTGAAGCAAGAGCGCTAGCCACCATGCCATCGGGGCGTGTGTGTGTGTGTGTGTGTGTGTGTGTACTCACCTAGTTGTACTCACTCACCTAGTTGTGGTTGCAGGGGTCGAGACATAGCTCCTGTCCCCGCCTCTTCACTGGCCGCTACTGGGTCACTCTCCCTGCGCCATGAGCTTTATCATACCTCTTCTTAAAGCTGTGTATGGAACCTGCGTGTGTGTGTGTGTGTGTCTGTGTGTGTGTGTGTGTGTGTGTCTGTCTGTGTGTGTGTCTGTGTGTATGTGTGTGTGTGTGTGTGTCTGTGTGTGTGTGTGTGTCTGTGTGTGTGTGTGTGTCTGTGTGTGTATGTGTGTGTGTGTGTGTGTGTGTTCTGTGTCTGTGTGTCTGTGTGTCTGTGTGTCTGTGTACTCACCTAATTGTGGTTGCAGGGGTCGAGACTCAGCTCCTGGCCCCGCCTCTTCGCTGTCCTCTACTGGGTCTCTGCTCTCCCTGCTCCATGAGCTTTATCATACCTTGTCTTAAAACTATGTATGGTTCCTGCCTCCACTATATCTTTCTCTAGACTATTCCACTTCCTGACTACTCTGTGGCTGAAGAAAGGCTTCCTAACATCCCTTTGACTCATCTGAGTCTTCAGCTTCCAGTTGTGTCCCCTTGTTTCTGTGTTCCCTCTCTGGAACATCCTGTCACTGTCTACCTTGTCAATTCCCCGCAGTATTTTGTATGTCGTTATCATGTCTCCTCTGACCCTGCTTTCCTCCAGTGTTGTTAGTCCTATTTCCCTCAACCTTTCTTCATAGGACAGACCCCTGAGTTGTGGAACTAACCTTGTCGCAAACCTTTGCACTTTCTCTAGTTTCTTTACGTGCTTGACCAGGTGTGGGTTCCAGAGTGGTGCTGCATATTCTAGTATGGGCCTGACGTACACGGTGTACAGTGTCTTGAACGATTCCTTGTTAAGGTAACGGAACGCTAATCTTAGGTTTGCCAGTCGGCCATATGCTGCCGCAGTTATCTGGTTGATGTGGGCCTCCGGAGACGTGCTTGGCGTTATACTCACCCCAAGGTCTTTCTCCTTTGCCGAGGTTTGTGTGTGTGTGTGTGTGTGTGTGTGTGTGTACTCACCTAGTTGTGGTTGCAGGGGTCGAGTCATAACTTGTGGCCCCGCCTCTTCACTGGCCGCTACTGGGTCACTCTCCCTGCGCCATGAGCTTTATCATACCTCTTCTTAAAGCTATGAATGGATCCTGCCTCCACTACATCACTTCCCAAGCTATTCCACTTCCCGACCACTCTGTGACTGAAGAAATACTTCCTAACATCTCTGTGATTCATCTGAGTCTTCAACTTCCAACTGTGTCCCCTTGTTGCTGTGTCCCATCTCTGGAACATTCTGTCTCTGTCCACTTTGTCAATTCCTCTCAGTATCTTATATGTTGTTATCATGTACCCCCTATCTCTTCTGTCCTCCAGTGTCTTTTTCCTTGATTGAGGTTTGCAGTCTCTGGCCCCCTAGGATGTACTCCTTTTGTGGTCTTCTTTGCCCTCCCCCAATCTTCATGACTTTGCACTTGGTGGGGTTGAACTCCAGGAGCCAATTGCTGGACCAGGCTTGCAGCCTGTCCAGACTCCATATCCCTTTGTAGTTCTGCCTGGTCCTCGTCCGACTGAATTCTTCTCATCAACTTCACATCATCTGCAAACAGGGACACCGGAGTCTATTCCATCCGTCATGTCGTTCACAAATACCAGAAACAGCACTGGTCCCAGGACTGACCCCTGTGGAACCCCGCTCGTCACCGGCGCCCACTCTGACACCTCACCACGTACCATGACTCGCTGCTGTCTTCCTGACAGGTATTCCCTGATCCATTGTAGTGCCTTCCCTGTTACCCCTGCCTGGTCCTCCAACTTTTGCACTAATCTCTTGTGTGGAACTGTGTCAAACGCCTTCTTACAGTCCAAGAATATGCAATCTACCCACCCCTCTCTCTCTTGTCTTACTGCTGTCACCCTGTCATAGAACTCAGTAGGTTTGTGACACAGGATTTCCCGTCCCTGAACCCGTGTTGGCCGCGTTGGCCGTCTGTGTGTGTGTCTGTGTGTGTGTACTCACCTAATTATACTCACCTAATTGTGGTTGCAGGGGTCGAGACTCAGCTCCTGGCCCCGCCTCTTCGCTGTCCGCTACTGGGTCTCTGCTCTCCCTGCTCCATGAGCTTTATCATACCTCGTCTTAAAACTATGTATGGTTCCTGCCTCCCCACTTCCTGACTACTCTGTGGCTGAAGAAATGCTTCCTAACATCTGTGTGTGTGTGTGTGTGTGTGTGTGTGTGTGTGTGTGTGTGTGTGTGTGACTGATATATATATAATCCGTATCTCAGGGGTCACCATCTTCGGCTCACACATGAACGGCCCGGGTTCAATCCTGGGAGGGGTGTCGAGACGCGGGCAGGTCTCCTTACACGTGGTCATGAAGCTGTGTAAGGTGGTACCTGTGTGTTACAATCACAGGTACTCTTACAAGACCTGTTGTACCTGGTCATGAGGCTGTGTAAGGTAGTACCTGTGTGTTACAATTACAGGTACTCTTACAAGACCTGGTGTACCTGGTCATGAGGCTGTGTAATGTGGTACCTGTGTGTTACAATCACAGGTACTCTTACAAGACCTTGTGTACCTGGTCATGAGGCTGTGTAATGTGGTACCTGTGTGTTACAATCACAGGTACTCTTACAAGACCTGTTGTACCTGGTCATGAGGCTGTGTAATGTGGCACCTGTGTGTTACAATCACAGGTACTCTTACAAGACCTGGTGTACCTGGTCATGAGGCTGTGTAATGTGGTACCTGTGTGTTACAATCACAGGTACTCTTACAAGACCTGTTGTACCTGGTCATGAGGCTGTTTAATGTGGCACCTTGTGTTACAGATGACAGGTACTCTTACAAGACCTGTTGTACCTGGTCATGAGGCTGTTTAATGTGGCACCTGTGTGTTACAGTGACAGGTACTCTTACAAGACCTGGTGTACCTGGTCATGAGGCTGTGTAAGGTAGTACCTGTGTGTTACAATCATAGGTACTCTTACAAGACCTGTGTACCTGGTCATGAGGCTGTGTAATGTGGTACCTGTGTGTTACAATCACAGGTACTCTTACAAGACCTGGTGTACCTGGTCATGAGGCTGTGTAATGTGGTACCTTTGTGTTACAATCACAGGTACTCTTACAAGACCTGTTGTACCTGGTCATGAGGCTGTTTAATGTGGCACCTGTGTGTTACAGTGACAGGTACTCTTACAAGACCTGGTGTACCTGGTCATGAGGCTGTTAAGTGAGTACCTGTGTGTTACAATACAGGTACTCTTACAAGACCTGGTGTACCTGGTCATGAGGCTGTGTAAGGTAGTACCTGTGTGTTACAATCACAGGTACTCTTACAAGACCTGTGTACCTGGTCATGAGGCTGTGTATAGAGTGAATGGTACCTCAGTGTGTACAATCATTTACAGGTACTCTTACAAGACCTGGTGTACCTGGTCATGAGGCTGTGTAAGGTAGTACCTGTGTGTTACAATCACAGGTACTCTTACAAGACCTGGTGTACCTGGTCATGAGGCTGTGTAAGGTAGTACCTGTGTGTTACAATCACAGGTACTCTTACAAGACCTGGTGTACCTGGTCATGAGGCTGTGTAATGTGGCACCTGTGTGTTACAATCACATGTACTCTTACAAGACCTGGTGTACCTGGTCATGAGGCTGTGTAAGGTAGTACCTGTGTGTTACAATCACAGGTACTCTTACAAGACCTGGTGTACCTGGTCATCAAGGGACAATATTAGTGAGGGAACAATTATATATCAGTCGATGAATTTCAAGGTCGAAATTGCCACTCGCAACGTTATATAGAATTATACACATTATTTGCAATAATTTTGACAGATACCACACAGTGAGCAGCTTTACAAGAGATAGATAGATAGAGAGAGAGAGAGAGAGAGAGAGAGAGAGAGAGAGAGAGAGAGAGAGAGAGAGAGAGAGAGAGAGAGAGAGAGAGAGACAAGAATGAGCACTCTCACTGGCTACAGCTTACACATCCAAACAGAGGTCAGCTGGAAGTGGGTGAGGGACTGACCTCCAAGGCTGTGTCTAGTTACAGGCGAGCTAGCTTGGTGCTCACCCCCCTCCCTCCCCCTCTCCCTCTCCCTCCCTCTGATTGGCTGACTGTTGCAAACAGTAGTTATCCTCCTGTGTGAAGGGGGGGGGGAGGAAGTCCCCTACATTCACACAAGCAGTAAACTACTCTGCTTTAAGCAGACTGCTGGAATGCAGATTGTCTGCTCGGCGCACGCCACACTGAGACTTAACTGACTGGTGTGGGTGGCATCCTGGGGAGGAGAGAGAGAGAGGACACTGATGGAAATAATTACTTCTTGCCTCTCATAGGTTAACTTCTTTATCTTTTCTTCTTCCTCTCCTCCTTCCTCCTCTCATCTTTCTTCTTCTTCTTCGTCTTACTCTCCTCCTCCTTCTCTCGTCTTCTGCTCCTTCTTCCTTTCCTCCTCCTTCTCTTCCTCCCCTCTTCCTCCTCCTCCTCGTATCTACAAAGATTACTTCTTACATCAAGAACACTACATAAAGACGCAGGTCCCTCGCATCTTACACCTTAATTATTTTCTCGTCTCCCATCTCTCTTCCTAATTCCTTTCCTCCTTCCTTTACTCCTCTTCCTCTCTTCCCTCCTCTTCAACCTCCCGTATTTTTGTGTTCCTTTTACCCTCTCTTCTAATTTAAATTATTCTCTGTTTTAACTTTTTTTTCCACCTCTTCCTCCATTCTAATTATAATTTTTTCTCTCTCTTCTTTCTTCTCTCTTCTTTCTTCTCTCTTCTTTCTTACTCAATTTTCTTCTCTTTATTTTTCTTCTTTTATTATTCTGTGCTTCACACGCCTTCTATAGGAGTGTGTTGTCAGGAGTGTGTTATCAGGAGTGTGTTGTCAGGTTGTCAGGAGTGTGTTGTCAGGAGTGTGTTGTCAGGAGTGTGTTATCAGGAGTGTGTTGTCAGGAGTGTGTTGTCAGGAGTGTGTTGTCAGGAGTGTGTTGTCAGGAGTGTGTTGTCAGGTTGTCAGGAGTGTGTTGTCAGGAGTGTGTTGTCAGGAGTGTGTTGTCAGGGGCGTGTTGTCAGGAGTGTGTTGTCAGGAGTGTGTTATCAGGAGTGTGTTGTCAGGAGTGTGTTGTCAGGAGTGTGTTGTCAGGAGTGTGTTGTCAGGAGTGTGTTGTCAGGAGTGTGTTGTCAGGAGTGTATTGTCAGGAGTGTGTTGTCAGGAGTGTGTTGTCAGGAGTGTGTTGTCAGGAGTGTATTGTCAGGAGTGTGTTGTCAGGAGTGTGTTGTCAGGAGTGTATTGTCAGGAGTGTATTGTCAGGAGTGTGTTGTCAGGAGTGTGTTGTCAGGAGTGTGTTGTCAGGAGTGTGTTGTCAGGAGTGTATTGTCAGGAGTGTGTTGTCAGGAGTGTGTTGTCAGGAGTGTGTTGTCAGGAGTGTGTTGTCAGGAGTGTATTGTCAGGAGTGTGTTGTCAGGAGTGTGTTGTCAGGAGTGTGTTGTCAGGAGTGTATTGTCAGGAGTGTGTTGTCAGGAGTGTGTTGTCAGGAGTGTGTTGTCAGGAGTGTGTTGTCAGGAGTGTGTTGTCAGGAGTGTGTTGTCAGGAGTGTATTGTCAGGAGTGTATTGTCAGGAGTGTGTTGTCAGGAGTGTGTTGTCAGGAGTGTGTTGTCAGGAGTGTGTTGTCAGGAGTGTGTTGTCAGGAGTGTTTGTCAGGGAGTGTGTTGTCAGGAGTGTGTTGTCAGGAGTGTATTGTCAGGAGTGTGTTGTCAGGAGTGTGTTGTCAGGAGTGTGTTGTCAGGAGTGTGTTGTCAGGTTGTCAGGAGTGTGTTGTCAGGAGTGTGTTGTCAGGAGTGTGTTGTCAGGGGCGTGTTGTCAGGAGTGTGTTGTCAGGAGTGTGTTATCAGGAGTGTGTTGTCAGGAGTGTGTTGTCAGGAGTGTGTTGTCAGGAGTGTGTTGTCAGGAGTGTGTTGTCAGGAGTGTGTTGTCAGGAGTGTATTGTCAGGAGTGTATTGTCAGGAGTGTGTTGTCAGGAGTGTGTTGTCAGGAGTGTGTTGTCAGGAGTGTGTTGTCAGGAGTGTGTTGTCAGGAGTGTATTGTCAGGAGTGTGTTGTCAGGAGTGTGTTGTCAGGAGTGTGTTGTCAGGAGTGTGTTGTCAGGAGTGTGTTGTCAGGAGTGTGTTGTCAGGAGTGTATTGTCAGGAGTGTATTGTCAGGAGTGTGTTGTCAGGAGTGTGTTGTCAGGAGTGTGTTGTCAGGAGTGTGTTGTCAGGAGTGTGTTGTCAGGAGTGTGTTGTCAGGAGTGTGTTGTCAGGAGTGTGTTGTCAGGAGTGTATTGTCAGGAGTGTGTTGTCAGGAGTGTGTTGTCAGGAGTGTGTTATCAGGAGTGTGTTGTCAGGAGTGTGTTGTCAGGAGTGTGTTGTCAGGAGTGTATTGTCAGGAGTGTGTTGTCAGGAGTGTGTTATCAGGAGTGTGTTGTCAGGAGTGTGTTGTCAGGAGTGTGTTGTCAGGAGTGTGTTGTCAGGGGCGTGTTACCATGCTGATGTCAGTGAGGTTAGAAACCCCTTTCTCTTTCACCCTCTTCCTCCTAACCCTTTTTTTCTCTCTGTCTCACTCACTTTCTTCCCCCTCCTCTCTCTCTCTCTCTCTCTCTCTCTCTCTCTCTCTCTCTCTCCTAAAACAGTATAAATATTCCATTTTTTAATCTTGCTCTCTCTCCCTTGCCCCTGGCTTCCTGTACGTGCTTACTCGGCTCCCCCAGCTAGTTCCTATGTCATTCTCTCACATTCTCCCAATAGCTGCAAGGTTGCCTGCAGCTGGAACGTCATTCCTGCAGCAAGGAGCCTGTTGCCTGCAGCAGGTAACGTCATTCCTGTTCTGTTGTCTGTAGCAAAGGGTCTGCTGCCTGCAGCAAGGAGCCTGTTGCCTGCAGCAAAGAGCCTGCAACCTGCAGCAAGGGGCCTGTTGGGTACGATCTGGTGGTTGAAAATAACCTCACTATAACATACCAAGACTCCTTTCCTGTTATTTTCAACAGAGGATAGAAGGAAAACCCCCATTTAACCTGCATATACGCAACACATCTAAGTGTATATACCTTTCCCCTTACCTTTCCAAGTATATTTGCAGCAATTACAATTTTAATATAGTATATATATTATTTTTTTTTCCGAGGTTCGGTAAGGATTTTTTCCGAGCATAGTAAAACTTATGCACCTGTTACCTTTAGGATATTATAGAGTTCTAATTGATTAAGTCTCAGTGAGTTATAGTCCCTTCCTGTGAAGTTTTGGTGAAGGTTTGCAATTGATGTTTAGGTGCGAGTTTAGGATGCTAATGTGTCTACCAGTGAGGTGTTGAGGTGGTGGCTGAGATGTGTCTACCAGTGAGGTGTTGAGGTGGTGGCTGAGATGTGTCTACCAGTGAGGTGTTGAGGTGGCGGCTGAGATGTGTCTACCAGTGAGGTGTTGAGGTGGTGGCTGAGATGTGTCTACCAGTGAGATGTTGAGGTGATGGCTGAGATGTGTCTACCAGTGAGGTGTTGAGGTGATGGCTGAGATGTGTCTACCAGTGAGATGTTGAGGTGGTGGCTGAGATGTGTCTACCAGTGAGGTGTTGAGGTGATGGCTGAGATGTGTCTACCAGTGAGATGTTGAGGTGGTGGCTGAGATGTGTCTACCAGTGAGGTGTTGAGGTGGTGGCTGAGATGTGTCTACCAGTGAGGTGTTGAGGTGGTGGCTGAGATGTGTCTACCAGTGAGGTGTTGAGGTGATGGCTGAGATGTGTCTACCAGTGAGATGTTGAGGTGGTGGCTGAGATGTGTCTACCAGTGAGGTGTTGAGGGGGATGGGCTGAGATTTTTCTATCTCAGTGAGATGTTGAGGTGGTGGCTGAGATGTGTCTACCAGTGAGGTGTTGGAGGTGGATGGCTGAGATGTGTCTACCAGTGAGATGTTGAGGTGGTGGCTGAGATGTGTCTACCAGTGAGGTGTTGAGATGGTGGCTGAGATGTGTCTACCAGTGAGATGTTGAGGTGGTGGCTGAGATGTGTCTACCAGTGAGGTGAGGTGTTGAGGTGGTGGCTGAGATGTGTCTACCAGTGAGATGTTGAGGTGGTGGCTGAGATGTGTCTACCAGTGAGATGTTGAGGTGGTGGCTGAGATGTGTCTACCAGTGAGGTGTTGAGGTGGTGGCTGAGATGTGTCTACCAGTGAGGTGTTGAGGTGGTGGCTGAGATGTGTCTACCAGTGAGATGTTGAGGTGATGGCTGAGATGTGTCTACCAGTGAGGTGTTGAGGTGATGGCTGAGATGTGTCTACCAGTGAGATGTTGAGGTGGTGGCTGAGATGTGTCTACCAGTGAGGTGTTGAGGTGATGGCTGAGATGTGTCTACCAGTGAGATGTTGAGGTGGTAGCTGAGATGTGTCTACCAGTGAGATGTTGAGGTGGTGGCTGAGATGTGTCTACCAGTGAGATGTTGAGGTGGTGGCTGAGATGTGTCTACCAGTGAGGTGTTGGGGTGATAGCTGAGATGTGTCTACCAGTGAGATGTTGAGGTGGTGGCTGAGATGTGTCTACCAGTGAGGTGTTGAGGTGATGGCTGAGATGTGTCTACCAGTGAGATGTTGAGGTGGTGGCTGAGATGTGTCTACCAGTGAGGTGTTGAGGTGATGGCTGAGATGTGTCTACCAGTGAGATGTTGAGGTGGTGGCTGAGATGTGTCTACCAGTGAGGTGTTGAGGTGATGGCTGAGATGTGTCTACCAGTGAGATGTTGAGGTGGTGGCTGAGATGTGTCTACCAGTGAGGTGTTGAGGTGGTGGCTGAGATGTGTCTACCAGTGAGATATTGAGGTGGTGGCTGAGATGTGTCTACCAGTGAGGTGTTGAGATGGTGGCTGAGATGTGTCTACCAGTGAGATGTTGAGGTGGTGGCTGAGATGTGTCTACCAGTGAGGTGTTGAGGTGGTGGCTGAGATGTGTCTATCAGTGAGATGTTGAGGTGATGGCTGAGATGTGTCTATCAGTGAGGTGTTTAGGTGGTGGCTGAGATGTTTCTACCAGTGAGATGTTGAGGTGATGGCTGAGATGTGTCTATCAGTGAGGTGTTGAGGTGGTGGCTGAGATGTGTCTACCAGTGAGATGTTGAGGTGGTGGCTGAGAAGTGTCTACCAGTGAGGTGTTGAGGTGGTGGCTGAGATGTGTCTACCAGTGAGATGTTGAGGTGGTGGCTGAGATGTGTCTATCAGTGAGGTGTTGAGGTGGTGGCTGAGATGTGTCTATCAGTGAGATGTTGAGGTGATGGCTGAGATGTGTCTACCAGTGAGATGTTGAGGTGGTGGCTGAGATGTGTCTATCAGTGAGATGTTGAGGTGATGGCTGAGATGTGTCTATCAGTGAGGTGTTGAGGTGGTGGCTGAGATGTGTCTACCAGTGAGATGTTGAGGTGATGGCTGAGATGTGTCTATCAGTGAGGTGTTGAGGTGATGGCTGAGATGTGTCTACCAGTGAGATGTTGAGGTGGTGGCTGAGATGTGTCTACCAGTGAGATGTTGAGGTGGTGGCTGAGATGTGTCTACAAGTGAGATGTTGAGGTGGTGGCTGAGATGTGTCTACCAGTGAGGTGTTGAGGTGGTGGCTGAGATGTGTCTACCAGTGAGATGTTGAGGTGATGGCTGAGATGTGTCTATCAGTGAGGTGTTGAGGTGGTGGCTGAGATGTGTCTACCAGTGAGATGTTGAGGTGATGGCTGAGATGTGTCTACCAGTGAGGTGTTGAGGTGGTGGCTGAGATGTGTCTACCAGTGAGATGTTGAGGTGGTGGCTGAGATGTGTCTACCAGTGAGATGTTGAGGTGGTGGCTGAGATGTGTCTACCATTGAGATGTTGAGGTGGTGGCTGAGATGTGTCTACCAGTGAGGTGTTGAGGTGATTGCTGAGATGTGTCTACCAGTGAGGTGTTGAGGTGATGGCTGAGATGTGTCTACCAGTGAGGTGTTGAGGTGGTGGCTGAGATGTGTCATTGAGGAGGTGAGATGTTCACGAGGGTGGGATGGCCCTGAGAGTGATGTGTCTATGCACCAGTGAGTGTTGAGGTGGTGGCTGAGATGTGTCTACCATGAGTTTAGGTGGTGAGATGTGTGTGAGTGTTGGATGGCTGAGATGTGTCTACAGTGAGGTTGAGAGCTGAGATGGTCAGTGAGGTGGGGTGGCTGAGATGTGTCTACCAGTGTAGAGGATGTGTTGAGGTGAGGGTGGCTGAGATGTGTCTACCAGTGAGATGTTGAGGCTGAGGGTACAGTGGTGTTGAGGTGGCTGATGTGTCTACCAGTGAGATGTTGAGGTGGTGGCTGAGAGTGTCTACCAGTGAGATGTTGAGGTGATGGCTGAGATGTGTCTACCAGTGAGATGTTGAGGTGGTGGCTGAGACGTGTCTACCAGTGAGATGTTGAGGTGATGGCTGAGATGTGTCTACCAGTGAGATGTTGAGGTGGTGGCTGAGACGTGTCTACCAGTGAGATGTTGAGGTGATGGCTGAGATGTGTCGAGCACTTCCAAGATAATTTACACTGTAAATACGAGTAAGATGA
Source organism: Cherax destructor (assembly GCA_009830355.1). Lineage (NCBI taxonomy): Eukaryota > Metazoa > Arthropoda > Malacostraca > Decapoda > Parastacidae > Cherax > Cherax destructor. The sequence goes on along the minus strand of WNWK01006623.1, from coordinate 10,301 downwards.
CCTGTTATAGATAATTATAAGTGTAAATCCCGGAAATATAACAAGTAGAGAATAGTGGGTAAATCCGGAGACATTGATGATGTGTAAAGAAACAAAGAGTAAATTAGGTGATCGGGGAAATAGGTAGAGGTAGGTGACGTAGGTGAGATAAATGAGGTGGGTGAGGTAGGTGAGGTGGAGGTCAGGGTAGGTTATCCCTACCCCCCCCACCTTCATCTTCTTCATTCCTTCTCCTCCTTCTTCTTCTTCTTCTTCCTCCATCCTCCTCTCTTCTCCCTGCTCTCTTTCCCTTTCCTCCTGTTACTCCTTTGTCTTTGGATCTCTCGCTAACCCTTTCTTTCCCCCCCCTCTCCCCTCTTCTTGCTTCTTGCTTCCCGCTTCTTGCTTCTTCCCTAGTTATTTCTTTCCTCCTGTCGCTTCTCTGCTACCTCAACAGTCATCACTGATGAATCAGTCAACAGTCATCACTAGTGTACCAGTCATCAGTCATCTCTGCTGAATTCCAACCCACAAAATGGAATTGAAACCTACAAAAAATGGAATTGAAACCTACAAAAAATGGAATTGGAACCTACAAAAAATGGAATTGAAACCTACAAAAAATGGAATTGAAACCTACAAAAAATGGAATTGGAACCTACAAAAAATGGAATTGAAACCTACAAAAAATGGAATTGAAACCTACAAAAAATGGAATTGGAACCTACAAAAAATGGAATTGAAACCCACAAAAAATGGAATTGGAACCTACAAAAAATGGAATTGGAACCTACAAAAAATGGAATTGGAACCCACAAGGGATGGAGTTCAGTAATAATAACTACCAACTACCCCATAATAGTAAGGTGGTGTTTAAGGTAATTATGTTCTCTTGTAAGATTATAGCTGCCGGGGGCCAAGATTATAGATAATTACTTTGAGATTATTAACAAAATAATTATAGATAATTGGTGATTATAACAAATTATCAGGTGAAGAAATATTGATGGTTGATGGTGAGTATAATTGTTGCTTCCTTCATGCTCCTTCACCTTGCTTCCTTCACCTTGCTTCCTTCACCTTGCTTCCTTCACCTAGCTTCCTTCACCTTGCTTCCTTCACCTAGCTTCCTTCACCTAACATCCTTCACCTAGCTTCCTTCACCTTGCTTCCTTCACCTAGCTTCCTTCACCTAGCTTCCTTCACCTAGCTTCCTTCACCTAGCTTCCTTCACCTAACTTCCTTCACCTAGCTTCCTTCACCTAACTTCCTTCACCTTGCTTCCTTCACCTTGCTTCCTTCACCTTGCTTCCTTCACCTAGCTTCCTTCACCTTGCTTCCTTCACCTTGCTTCCTTCACCTTGCTTCCTTCACCTAGCTTCCTTCACCTAGCTTCCTTCACCTTGCTTCCTTCACCTAGCTTCCTTCACCTAGCTTCCTTCACCTTGATTCCTTCACCTTGCTTCCTTCACCTAGCTTCCTTCACCTAGCTTCCTTCACCTAGCTTCCTTCACCTAGCTTCCTTCACCTAGCTTCCTTCACCTTGCTTCCTTCACCTAGCTTCCTTCACCTTGCTTCCTTCACCTTGCTTCCTTCACCTAACTTCCTTCACCTAGCTTTCTTCACCTTGCTTCCTTCACCTTGCTTCCTTCACCTAGCTTCCTTCACCTAACTTCCTTCACCTAACTTCCTTCACCTAGCTTCCTTCACCTAACTTCCTTCACCTAACTTCCTTCACCTAACTTCCTTCACCTAACTTCCTTCACCTAACTTCCTTCACCTAGCTTCCTTCACCTAGCTTCCTTCACCTAACTTCCTTCACCTAACTTCCTTCACCTAACTTCCTTCACCTAACTTCCTTCACCTTGCTGCCTTCACCTAGCTTCCTTCACCTAACTTCCTTCACCTAGCTTCCTTCACCTAACTTCCTTCACCTAACTTCCTTCACCTAACTTCCTTCACCTAACTTCCTTCACCTAACTTCCTTCACCTAACTTCCTTCACCTAGACTTCCTTCACCTAACTTCCTTCACCTAGCGTCCTTCACCTAACTTCCTTCACCTAACTTCCTTCACCTAACTTCCTTCACCTTGCTTCCTTCACCTAACTTCCTTCACCTAACTTCCTTCACCTTGCTTCCTTCACCTAACTTCCTTCACCTAACTTCCTTCACCTTGCTTCCTTCACCTAACTTCCTTCTTCACCTAACTTCCTTCTTCACTCTAGCTTCCTTCACCTTGCTTCCTTCACCTTGTTTCCTTCACCTTGCTTCCTTCACCTAGCTTCCTTCACCTAACTTCCTTCACCTAACTTCCTTCACCTAACTTCCTTCACCTAACTTCCTTCACCTAACTTCCTTCACCTAACTTCCTTCACCTAGCTTCCTTCACCTAACTTCCTTCACCTAGCTTCCTTCACCTAACTTCCTTCACCTAACTTCCTTCACCTAACTTCCTTCACCTTGCTTCCTTCACCTAACTTCCTTCACCTAACTTCCTTCACCTTGCTTCCTTCACCTAACTTCCTTCACCTAACTTCCTTCACCTAACTTCCTTCACCTAACTTCCTTCACCTTGCTTCCTTCACCTAACTTCCTTCACCTAACGTCCTTCACCTTGTTTCCTTCACCTAACTTCCTTCACCTAACTTCCTTCACCTAACTTCCTTCACCTAGCTTCCTTCACCTTGCTTCCTTCACCTTGCTTCCTTCTTTTAAGAGAGTTATAAATTAGACACATATGCAACACTTGGGTATCTTTACTGAGCAAACGTGTCGCCCCACACTGGCTTCATCAGTCCATACAAAGAAGAATGGTGAAGAACAGAAGTTTGAGGTAATCAGTCCCTCAACCTGGAGTCAAGGTAATGACCCTCAGTCTTGAGATCTTGAATATTCTCTTCAAGATTGACGGACTAATTACATTGAGTCCAGGCTGAGGGACTGATTACCTCGAACACCTTCTGATTTTCACCATTCTCCTTTGTATTGGACTGATGAAGCCACTGTGGGGCGAAACGTTTCCTCAATAAAGATACCCAAGTGTTGCATATGTGTCTAATTTATCAACTTGTTTATTGTCTGAGCCATTTATCTACCTACGTGGTACATGTACTTGTAGAAATAAAGATTATTATTATTATTATTATTATTTTTATTATTATTATTATTATTATTATTATTATTATTACATTAAGAGAGTTACTGCTGGTGTGACTCCAGGGTCAACTTCAAAATGTTGTTCTTGGCTGTGGTAAGCTAAACACAGCTTCAGGAAGCTAAACACAGCTTCAGGAAGCTAAACACAGCTTCAGGAAGCTAAACACAGCTTCAGGAAGCTAAACACAGCTTCAGGAAGCTAAACACAGCTTCAGGAAGCTACACACAACTTCAGGAAACTAAACACAGCTTCAGGAAACTAAACACAGCTTCAGGAAGCTAAACACAGCTTCAGGAAGCTAAACACAGCTTCAGGAAGCTAAACACAGCTTCAGGAAACTAAACACAGCTTCAGGAAGCTAAACACAGCTTCAGGAAGCTAAACACAGCTTCAGGAAGCTAAACACAGCTTCAAGAAGCTAAACACAGCTTCAGTAAGCTAAACACAGCTTCAGGAAGCTAAACACAGCTTCAGGAAACTAAACACAGCTTCAGGAAGCTAAACACAGCTTCAGGAAACTAAACACAGCTTTAGGAAGCTAAACACAGCTTCAGGAAGCTAAACACAGCTTCAGGAAGCTAAACACAGCTTCAGGAAGCTAAACACAGCTTCAGGAAGCTAAACACAGCTTCAGGAAGCTAAACACAGCTTCAGGAAGCTAAACACAGCTTCAGGAAGCTAAACACAGCTTCAGGAAGCTAAACACAGCTTCAGGAAGCTAAACACAGCTTCAGGAAACTAAACACAGCTTCAGGAAGCTAAACACAGCTTCAGGAAGCTAAACACAGCTTCAGGAAGCTAAACACAGCTTCAGGAAGCTAAACACAGTTTCAGGAAGCTAAACACAGCTTCAGGAAGCTAAACACAGCTTCAGGAAGCTAAACACAGCTTCAGGAAGCTAAACACAGCTTCAGGAAGCTAAACACAGTTTCAGGAAGCTAAACACAGCTTCAGGAAGCTAAACACAGCTTCAGGAAGCTAAACACAGCTTCAGGAAACTAAACACAGCTTCAGGAAACTAAACACAGCTTCAGGAAGCTAAACACAGCTTCAGGAAGCTAAACACAGCTTCAGGAAACTAAACACAGCTTCAGGAAACTAAACACAGGTTCAGGAAGCTAAACACAGCTTCAGGAAACTAAACACAGCTTCAGGAAGCTAAACACAGCTTCAGGAAACTAAACACAGCTTCAGGAAGCTAAACACAGCTTACTTAGACTGACATGTGGTAGAAAAAGCCTCTCAGAGGAGAGTGACTCAGGCGAAGCTTGGAGTGTTGACTGGCTTGGGTCGATATCATCTTTAAGAAGGTAGAAGAATGTTGGATTAATTAGGGAAGGTGTTGAGTCAAGATGATGTTAGTCTGTTGCATCAACACATCAACACGAAGGCTGGCTACTGCATCAATAGGAATCGCCAGCGTTGGCTTTCAAGAGAACTATCTTGGTGTTTTTCTTATTCTTGGTATGTGTGTGTGTGTGTGTGTGTGTGTGTGTGTGTGTGTGTGTGTGTGTGTGTGTGTGTGTGTGTGTGTGTGTGTGTGTGTGTGTGTGTGTGTGTGTGTGTGTGTGTGTGTGTGTGTGTGTGTGTGTGTGTGTGTGTGTGTGTGTGTGTGTGTGTGTGTGTGTGTGTGTGTGTGTGTGTGTGTGTGTGTGTGTGTGTGTGTGTGTGTGTGTGTGTGTGTGTGTGTGTGTGTGTGTGTGTGTGTTCACTACACTTTTGACAAAATATTTCGTGGAAATAATGTCAGTATCTTCATATAATGTAAATATTTACATGTTACTGTGACAGCTGATTTTTTAGGGACAAGTTCAGATGTCAGGGGCACAGTGGCTGTCGCCATGAGTAGTGTCAGGCTGACCTGCTGAGCTGTCGTGAACCGTACATGCGTGTCGTGCACCGTACATGCGTGTCGTGCACCGTACATGCGTGTCGTGTACCGTACATGCGCGTCGTGTACCGTACATGCGCGTCGTACACCGTACATGCGTGTCGTGTACCGTACATGCGCGTCGTGCACCGTACATGCGCGTCGTGCACCGTACATGCGTGTCGTGCACCGTACATGCGTGTCGTGCACCGTACATGCGTGTCGTGTACCGTACATGCGCGTCGTGCACCGTACATGCGCGTCGTGCACCGTACATGCGTGTCGTGCACCGTACATGCGTGTCGTGCACCGTACATGCGTGTCGTGCACCGTACATGCGCGTCGTGCACCGTACATGCGTGTCGTGCACCGTACATGCGCGTCGTGCACCGTACATGCGTTTCGTGCACCGTACATGCGCGTCGTGTCGCTGCCTAGGGGTATTATCAGGAAAACTCTCCCCCTTCCCCTCCCCCCTCCCCCACGAACCCGCCCACCGTGGGCCCCGGATCCATCCATCCATCCATCATCATCCTGGGGGCCCCACACATCATCATCCTGGGGGCCCCACACATCATCTCTCACTCACCAGCATCATCATATTAAGCAAATTTCCTCACCACGGGATGCTGGGCATATCTCTCTCTCTCTCTCTCTCTCTCTCTCTCTCTCTCTCTCTCTCTCTCTCTCTCTCTCTCTTTCTCTCTCTCTTTAATTCACCTTAACACCGTGTGTCTTCCTTTCCTTGCTTATTCTTAGATTATCTTTCTTCCTTGGAGTCACATTCTCTATATATTTGTACTAGATTGTCCTTACTTAGGTTATATATCCCTCTTAATAGATTATATATATAACGTCATGTTAGATTCTATATACGTCGTATTAGATTCTATATACATCGTATTAGATTCTATATACGTCGTATTAGATTCTATATATGTCGAGGTAAATTCTATGTACGTCGTGTCAGATTCGCTGCGCATTCGAGGCGTTCCGACAGTTTCTTCAGCGTTCTGCACAGCATCAGAAGGCGCAGTGAATGATAGCTTTGAATAACGGAGGTGGAAGAGCCAGCAGTGAAGAGCCAGCAGTGAAGAGCCAGCAGTAAAGAGCCAGCAGTGAAGAGCCAGCAGTGAAGAGCCAGCAGTGAAGAGCCAGCAGTGAAGAGCCAGCAGTACTTCAGCAGCACTCTGCTACTCTAGTATATCCGCCTCTAAGACAACAAGACGAGGATATTCTTTCTTCCCTCGTAGCCATAACTTTGAGAAATATTCTTAACTTGGATGGAATTGTGGCACTGTATTGTAAGGTCTTTAACACTGTTGCAACACTAAGGCTTGTATCTACACATTATTATTATTATTATTATTATTATTATTATTATTATTATTATTATTATTATTATTATTATTATTATTATTATTATTATTATTATTATCTGTCAGTGACAGCTTTCATACCACTGTAAAAATACTTGAGTGTTTGTGTGTGTGTGTGTGTGTGTTTGTGTGTGTGTGTGTGTGTGAGTGTGTGGAGGTCGTCCTCGAGGGACAGCTTGGAGGTCGTCCTCGAGGGACAGCCTGGAGGTCGTCCTCGAGGGACAGCCTGGAGGTCGTCCTCGAGGGACAGCCTGGAGGTCGTCCTCGAGGGACAGCCTGGAGGTCGTCCTCGAGGGACAGCCTGGAGGTCGTCCTCGAGGGACAGCCTGGAGGTCGTCCTCCAGGGACAGCCTGGAGGTCTCTCGAGGACCTGAGCGTCCTCGAGGGACAGCCTGGAGGTCGTCCTCCAGGGACAGCCTGGAGGTCGTCCTCCAGGGACAGCCTGGAGGTCGTCCTCGAGGGACAGCCTGGAGGTCGTCCTCCAGGGACAGCCTGGAGGTCGTCCTCCAGGGAGATCCTTTTTCAAAAAATGGTCCAGAAACACATCTTCCCAGAGCAGTAATGGAAGGAAAACATCACATCCCAGCTGGGAGGAGCATTAGGTGCCTGTTCCCACTGAAACCAAGTCTCTCATGTTTACATGGGAGGCTGGAAGACTGTGAGTCTGGTGGGCTGGGCTACCTGTAGCCAGACCACCGCATTGCCCCTGTGGCACGGTCCCAGACCAGGCCTCCTGGGAAATTATTAGTTTATTTTTTTGAAGGGAGGACCAGGGACTATCTTCGGGGGGAAGGGGGGGGGGTTGATCTCCTCAGTTTAGCTGAGTTCTCCCAGGAGCTATTTTTTTTTTGGGGGGGGGGGATTATTTTGTTTTTAGGGAGTCAAGTCGGAATTGTGTACCCAGCTAATTGTGGTTGCAGGGGTCGAGTCATAGCTCCTGGTGTGTGAGCTCCCGTGTGTGACCACACGGAAGACCAAGTGTATTGTGTGATCTCTGATGCTGTGAATTGTGCTATTAAGTGTCACCGTGACCTATGAAGCTGTGAATTGTGTTGTCAAGTGTTATTGTGACCTCTGATGCTATGAATTGTGTAGTCAAGTGTCACTGTGATTTTTGACGCTGTGAACTGTGCTGTCAGGTGTCACTGTGAGGGCAGAAGCGTTCAGTAACAGACGTTGCAGACATAAATAAAACATATGCTGGCCTAGACTGGTGTTGTGACGGCGGGGAAATAATTCTTGCAACCTGTCCATCTGGAGTCAGCTTGCACATGTTGCATTTGACACGCTGCTGATTCCTAATTATTGCATCTCCCTTGACGTCCCTTTAGGGGGTGATGAAAGAAGATAGACGGATGCTGGAGCAACCGTCTCCCTTCCTCGGATCAACCACACCAGGGGCCTCTCAGTGTAAATACACTGAGAAACACAAACACACACACCTCTGTGTATATACAATGGGACACGCATCCGAGTATTATATATATATATATATGTCAATGTTGAAACCAACTCAGCTCGGTTTTGGTGTTCAACAAGGCTGTGAAGCAGCTGCCCACGCAGCACGAGTATACATCAACAACAAATTGGACTTTGCCAATGCTTTCAACTCAGTCAGAAGGGATGCTGCTCTCCAAGCAGTTTCTAGACACTTCCCTTCCCTCTATCACTTCATAGAATCGTGTTATAGTGTGGCTTTTAAACTATTGTTTGGGGACCATGAAATTGACTCGTGTGAGGGTGTGCAACAGGGGGATCCTCTCGCCCCCTTTTTATTCTGTCTGGTCATCAAGAAAGTCACAGAAGTGCTGTCCAGTGTGCTCAATATCTGGTTCTTGGATGATGGCACCCTAGCTGGCACTACAGAATCTCTCCTAGGGGACATCAGGAAAATTAAAGACAGGAGAGAGCCTGGGCCTATCTTTAAACCCCACCAAATGTGAAATAGTTTCTACCAATCGACAGATGATCCAGAATATTAGTGCTGTTTTACCAGGGGCACGAGCCATTGATCCAGCCAACAGCACTCTCCTTGGTGCTCCTCTTGGACCCAATGCCATCGATCTGGTCCTGGAAAAAAAAAATCTCAGACCTCAGGACGATGGAAGGTAGGATGAAAGACATCGATATACATGATGCCTTCTACCTACTCACCAGGTGCCTGTCAATCCCAAAACTTACTTACTTCCTGAGATGCTCCCCAGCCTTCAGCAGCCCGAAACTCAAGGAATATGACTCTCTCCTCAAGACCATGCTAGAGAGTGTATTGAATCTTTCCCACGAAGATGGACAGTGGATGCAAGACTCACTTCCAGTCAGGCTTGGGGGGCTGGGAGTACGCAAATCTTCCCAGATTGCCCTACAAGCTTTCTTATCCTCTTCCATAGCATCAAATGAGCTAATAAAACAAATTCTTCCAGACAACCTCAGTGATTCAGCAGGAATACAGGACCCTAGCTACACCAGTGCCATCACTGAATGGGAGACTCTTGCTGCTCCAACACCAAAACCTAGTGAAGAACTGGCTTACAAATAGTCAAGCTGGGACGGCCCCATCACTGAAAAGATACTTGCCAACATGCTTAGGGCTGTAACATCAGACACGGAGACTGTCCATCTCCTAGCTGTGAGTGCACATCACTCTGGGGACTTCCTCCAAACAGTTCCCATTTCGGCCATGGGAACACGCCTCGACCCTAAGACCCTCCGTATTGCAGTGGCTCTGCGCCTTGCTGCCCCAATTCACACGGAATATACGTGTATTTGTGGCAATGCGCAAGCCGACCAATATGGTCTACATGGTCTTAACTGTTCTAAAACCAAGGGCTGGCATGCAAGACACAATGAAGTCAATGACATCATAAAGAGAACCCTTTCTACAGCTGGATGCCCAGCCGAGAGAGAGCCCCGATCACTAGCAGCCAACAATACCCACAACCCAGCAAACCGCCCCGACGGGATCACCATCTATCCTTGGAAGAATGGCAGGCTCTTAGCATGGGACTATACCTGTGTGTCGACAATGGCTGACACCTACATCCATCACAGTGTCGGGCGACAGGGAGGAGCTGCTGACCACAGGGATGAGTACAAGATCGGCAAGTACAGGGACATAAGCCAACAGTATCAATTTGTCCCAGTGGGATCAGAGACCTTGGGATCATGGGGAAAAAATGCAACACGTTTCCTTAAAGAACTGGGTTCCAGACTCATCGACACCACCAGGGATCCAAGGACAGCCACTTTCATGTTCCAGCGCCTCAGTGGGGCCATCCAGAGAAAAAATGCATGCTGCATACTGGGCTCGCGTCCGGCTTCGGAGGAGCTGGAAGAGATTCATAATCTTTGATATATTGTACCAATGTAATCATGTTCATGTTTGTGTTTTCTGTCAATATATTCTGTCCATTAATAAAGATGGGGTGGTAGGAGAAGTAGAATATTCAAATGGCTTCAAGAAGAAATCCAAATATTCTACCTTGAAGCCTTTTTATCCACTTCTCCGAGGTTATGGGTCCCACAATTTGTACCAGAGGTGGACCCCATTATTATATATATATATATATATATATATATATATATATATATATATATATATATATATATATATATATATATATATATATATATGCAAAAAGATCACAGTAAACAGGTGATATCAAAATATGCAAGACAACCACTATGAAAAAATAGAGAATTCCAAGCGCTTTGTGACTACTCACATTATCAAGGAACTATAACAGCAAACATGACAAGAAGGCTTATATAAGGGGCGAGACTACACCTCACAGTCACATCACACTAACAAAGATTACACCTCACAGTAAGGGGATGGTATATAGCTCAATGTTAAAACAAAATATTCCCAATTTGCCCTCAAAGATTTTTTAAGTCTTATGACTCACTTTTGAATAA
>WNWK01006622.1:63753-103626 GCA_009830355.1 Cherax destructor | reverse complement strand
GTACCACTGTACGTATAAACTGTAATAAGGTCGGAATAGTGAGAGGATATGAATCGCTACCCCGACCAACCACATGTTAAATAACGCCCGGTCTCGTGGGCGTATCGAATTCAAGGAAATTAATCTTCCTTGACTTGACGGGACAACCCATACCATCATCTTGACGGAAGAACTATATCTACCGAGCAAGATCACAAGATCTATCGAAGCACATCAACAAGAATGCGGCTTCCCCACCGTAAGTATGTACACTGTCTTAGGTTACCATCTGGCCAGTAGGTATGTTGAGATATTGTGTGTCTGCGGTGGGAATGATGAGGATCACCAGTGAACACCCAAGACGCAGATAAAGGGTGAGTGAATATTAATTAATTGTGCTCTCTCCTCCTTCTCCTCAATCAGTCCTATATCCTATATCTAAAACCATACAGTCCACTTAAAATTAATCATACCATAATTATTATTATAATCTCTTCAAATTTATTTACACTGGTCCAGAGTGCAGTGGGGTTAGTGTGAGAATATCGAAGGATCCCCTCGGGTGCGACCAGGAGTGGGAGAAATTTCTCACACACCTTGCGGGAGTGACTACGGTAAAATTATACTAGTCGGTCATCTCCCCGGGAGATTGTTTGTTGCAAGTGGCCGTGTCCCAGATAGACAATCTCTCATAATTCCCCACACGTCCCATCTGTTTTTCCAGATATTCCATGCCTGCAGGTACCTAATGCATAGAGTTTGCATAGGTCTGGTTTCTGCTTGCCTTGGTTTTTTGTGATTGCATTCCCTACTGGTGCGTGTTTTTCTGTCTCTTCACCATCTCCAGCATTAGTACTAACAATGGTGCCTTCACCAGTATTGTGGGGAATTAAGAGATTACCTGCCTGGGCTTCACCGCCACTTACAACAAATAGCGGAGGGTTTATATTAGAGTGTAGAGTTCTATATATGTAGTAGGCACAAGAATAAGTGTGAATGTTCTTTATGGTGAGTAGTTTTAGGCTTTTGAATATTGGCAGAGTATGCTGTCTAGAGTGGGAATTTGTTATCATTCTGACTGCAGCCTTTTGCTGGGTTATGAGTGGTCTAAAGTGATTTACTGTTGTTGATCCCCATGCACAGATTCCATAGGTGAGATAAGGGTAGATGAGTGAGTGATATAGTGCAAGGAGAGCTGATTGAGGCACATAGTAGCGTATCTTTGATATTATGCCTACTGTGTTTGAGATTTTCTTGGAAATTTGTTGTATATGTGTTTAGAATTTTAGGCTACTGTCAATGTGGATTCCTAGGAATTTTCCCTCTGTGAGTCTTGTGATGGGTGAACCATTGAGCGTTATGTTAAGTGGAACATTTGTGGCTCTGTTTCCAAACTGTATGAAGTAGGTCTTGTCATTATTGAGAGTAAGCTTATTAGTCGTCATCCATGTTGATATTTTCTGTAATTCGGCATTGACGGTGTTGACCAGTATGACTGGATTTGTGGGAGAGAAGACATACGTTGTGTCATCTGCAAATAATATGGGTTTGAGTAGTTGTGATGCATTCGGTAGGTCATTGATGTAAATAAGGAATAGGAGTGGACCCAGGACACTTCCTTGAGGGACTCCGACTGTAATTTGTCGTGTGGAAGAGGTCGTTCCATATGTGTACACGTATTGGCTTCTGTTACTAAGGTATGACTTTAGGTAGTTGAGTGAGTGACCTCTAATACCATAGTGTGCTAATTTTGTGAGCAGTAAATCATGGTCGACTGTATCAAAAGCTTTGCGTAGGTCATTGAAGATTCATAGTGGGACTTCTTTCTTCTCAAGTGCGGTGTATATTAACTCTAGCATGTGTATAATGGCATCATTTGTGCTCTTGTTGGTCCTGAAGCCAAACTGACAGGGGTTTAGTACGTTGTGTGAGACGAGGTAGGAATAGATCTGTCTATGAATTAATTTTTCGAAGATTTTAGAAAGCAGTGGTAAATTAAATATTGATCTATAATTATTCAAGTCTGTTTGATCACCTCCTTTGTGTATCGGATGTGTTTTTGTTGTACATCCTGGTAAGCTCACTCACACGTAGGCCACACTCATATTTTTCTACAATCTCCTTCTTCACTTCGATGGTGTTCCTCACTTTCTTTACCACAAAGGTGCCACTAGGAAGCTTCTTTGGACCCATGGTGACTTATTTCACAGTGACAATCACTAAACCAATAATAAATACAACAAATTTATTGTGAATGTTTGAAAGAGCGCACTGGGTAATGTTCTCTCAGTGGTAAACAATGCTAGACTGGCGTCCTGCACGGCGAGGCATGCAAGCGCGGGCAGGCAGACAGGTCTGGTATGGACCGATACACGAGGAAAACATTGACCGAAAAAAGCGCTCAAAACACGAAATTACCGATATTCAGAATCACTGAAACAAGAGGGATCACTGTACGTCCGAAACAGTGGCTCGTAAGACATATACAGTAGACCGTCATTTAGCACGGTAGTTACGTTCCTGAAAATGTCGTGTTAGATAATTAATAGAACTTATGGGAAAAATAGGGTTATGTTCCCTGGGAGTCCCAAAAAAGCCAAACAAGTTTTTTTTAGACCAACAGATCTTGCAAAAATTGAAGGTGAATATGTAATTGTAGTTCATTGTCGTGATATATTACTGCTTAAGACTACAAATGCAATAGAAATAATAGTATTTCTTACCTTAAATTGTGGGTAATGATTGTGAAGAGAGTGGATATGGATGGTGTGGCCCTACTGGGCTGAGGTGGATGGTTGTTGGTTTTTGGTAGAAGTGGATGGTAGAGGTTCTGGTATTGAAGTCGATGGTTGTATTGCAGTGTGCATAAATTCTGTAATGGATCTCTGGGCTCTTTTACCCTTTAGTACATTATAGTACAGCTGACAGTAAGGCATCATCAGCTGGTCTAGACTCCGTTTCAAAGCACTGCTTCTAGCTTTGTCAGGGTCCTCTTCAGTGAAAAAGTCTGCTAGTTTAGCAGCAACATGGAACTGCTCACGTAACTGCTGCAATGTTAACTGTTTTTCTTCAGGTTCTTCTTCATCTTCTTCTGTTATCTCCCTCCCTTGTATCTGTGCATCGAACTCTGCCAACATTTCCTCTGGACTCGTCTTCATCATCATCATATTCTAAGAGTTCATTCACATCTTCTTCATTCATATCTTCAAAACCATCACCTGGTAATCTCCTTGCTAGCTGAACAATTTCCTGAACTTCACTCTCAAGCAAGGGAAAACCAGTGAAAGAATTAACTACAGAAGGCCACAACTTTGCCCAGCCTGCATTTAACCCTTTCAGGGTCCACAGACCCTCTGCAAAACTCGTTCTCAGGGTCCCCAATTTTTCGGAAAAAAAAACAAATTATTTTTTCTTATGAAATGATAGAGAATCTTTTTCCGATCACAACGACACCAAAATTATGAAATTTGATCGAAAACTAACGGAATTATGCTTTCATGAAGTTAGCAGTATCGAAGACATTTACGCATCGGCGATTTCGCTTACTTTGAGTCCTATTTTCGGCAAATTCCAATGTTTCAATGTACTAAAATTATAGCTATTTTGCTAAAATTCCATTTGTTCTATCAATTGAGTACAAGAAACAGCCAATTTACCGATTTCAACTACCCAATAAGGTGGTCAGAAATTCGCAATTTGGCCAATTTCACACAAATTTCAAAAGATGCCATTTTCAAAATAGGGTCCAGAATACATGAGACAGACATTCCTGGCACTGAAATAACATTTTATCTGTTCATTAGTCACATATCCAGGCCTCTTTTACATTACTTTTGCTATCCATTTTGAATTTTTATTCTCACAAAAATTAAAAGATTTACTGTTATGTATACAACTGCATCATTGTAAAAATGGTATAAATAATATCAGCGCACTTGTGCAAAAATAATAGACTACCCAGTTGATGTGTATTGGATGCATGTCGTGATTTGTTTACTCTTGAACATAGGCAAAAATCGAACATTTTTTCTACTTTGCGCTCAGTTTCAAGGTACTTGTCATCGTGAAAACAGTCAAAATTATCTCTATTTCTGTAATATATCATCCATTCTATCAAATGAGACTAAGAAAACGAGAATACAAGCATAAATACCATACGAAAATAGACTGCAAAGTCGCTGTTTTAAACCAAAAACACACTCAGAGTTTTTTTCTTCCTCATTATGCACTGTGTGGTGCAAGATTTTTTTTTTATACTGTGCACACTGACTGCACAGACCCATTCTCTCACATCTAGGCCTACCAGCCTGTTTCTGCTTGATTTGAGGGCGCTAGAATTTAGGCGTACTAGTACGTCGAAAACCCTGGTGCATAAGCTGTACTAGTATGACCGAAACCCTGAAAGGGTTAATGTTGATTGGGGCACTTCATTCCATGCACTTCTAGCATAGCTGATGGCATCTGCAATGTTAAATTTACTCCAGAAGCTTGGTACTGCCAGGTTGGAGTCAGAGTCCATTGATGCAACTAGTTTTTTCATAACTTTTTTTGTGTAGTTACACTTGAATGACTTAATAACTCCCCGGTCCAGTGGTTGAATCAGAGATGTTGTATTTGGAGGTAAAAATACAACTTTTTCATGTGGGGTCACATCCAGCAAAGCTTGTGGATGAGTACGGAAATTATCAAGAATGAAGAGAGCCTTGTATGCAAGGTTCTTGCTGTGCAGGTAAAACTTGACTTCAGGAATAAAGTAATGCTTAAACCAGTCAATAAATATTTCCTCTGTCATCCATGCTGACTGGTTTGACCTCCAAATTACTGGTAAGGTGTTTTTGTCCACACCTTTCAAAGCACGAGGATTCTTAGAGCGGTAAATAACTATGTACGTATCATTGTATCATGTCTACCTAACTATGTATCATTGTACCATGTCTAGATAAACTATTATTATTATTATTATTATTATTATTATTATTATTATGGGCTTACACTTGAAATCACCTGATGCATTACCGCAAAGGAGCAAGGTGAAGCGATCCTTTGCTGCCTTGAAGCCTGTTGCACTTTTCTCTTGCTGACTGATATAAGTTTGTGTTGGCATTTTCTTCCAGAAAACTCTTGTCTCGTCAGCATTAAACACTTGATGTGTCTCATAGCCACCCTCAGAAATAAGTTTCTGAAATTCAGCAGGAAAATTACTTGCGCTGTATGATCAGCTGAAGCACTTTCACCAGAAAACTTAATATTATGTAACTTATTATGCAACTTAAAGTTCTGGAACCAGCCTGTGCTAAACATACATTAAGAGGAAATTAAGTGGTGTACCTTTCTTTGTTTTCTGTTTGATCCACTCAAGCAACAAGTTTTCTGTTTTATTTACTTGTTGGGACCTATGTGTCATTCTTTTCATGAGCTCACATTTTGGGTTATTCATTACACAAGCTCGTATATTCACCTCATTCTTCCTAATTGTACGAACTGACGCTTCATTAAGGCCATAGGCCCTCACTATATCCACCACACGTGAGCCACTCTTAAGCTTATCTAATACTATCTCGATTTTCTTTGCAATTCCTAGACATAATAATAATAGTTTATTTAGACATGGTACAATGATACATAGGTAGACATGATACAATGATACATAGGTATAAATGAGGTGTACATGCCAAAAGCCCCTAATATGCTGTGCATTGCGGACATTCTTAAGATTAATTAATAGTAGACTACATGGTAAAAAATTATGGTTGATAATTTATAAAATAAGTATAATTGTGTATCTAAGTTGTAAAATTTGAATATAAGTTGAACATAATAATTTATTAATTGTAGCAATGCAATTAATTGAGTGAGATAACAATTTAAAACAATTAGTTGCATTGCAATTACAGTTTATGTGGTCATTATAATGTAAATGTTATAGAAACAGTTAGCTTAGTATGTATTATTCATAACAGGTTTTTATATTTAAGTGATTAATCAGGTTTTTACATTTAAGTGATTATTCTACTTTGTTGGGAATGTTTGATATTGTGCATTTAGGTTTGGGTGAGAAGGTGGTTTTTTAGCATCATTTTGAATTGGGGTACAGGCAGGGTTTCTTTGGTAATGACAGGTAATGAATTCCAAATTTTCGTGCCTTTTATATGCATTGAGTTTTTACATAGTGTTAGATGGACACGGGGAACATCGAGGAGTGCTCGGTGTCTAGTTTTATGGTCATGTGTCCTGTTAAAATTGGTAAGGAGAAGTTTGAGTGGTGGGTTAATATTTGCATAGAGTGTTCTATGTATGTAATAGGTGCAGTAAAAAGTATGAATGTCTTGTATGGTGAGTAAGTTTAGATTTTTGAATATTGGTGGAGTATGTTGTCTGGAGTGTGAATTTGTTATCATTCTAACTGCTGCCTTTTGTTGTTATTAATGGTCTGAGATGAGTTATTGATGTTGAGCTCCATGCGCAGATTCCATAGGTGAGGTAGGGGTAAATGAGTGAGTGATATAGGGTAAGGAGAGCTGGTTGTGGAACATAGTACCATATCTTGGATAGTATTCCCACGGTCTTTGAGACTTTCTTGGAAATTTGTTGTATGTGTCTGAAATTTTAGGCCACTTCAACGCTTAAACCTTTTCTTGTCACATGCTGGAACACTTTATGTTTACTGGGTGCCATGATTGCTTGGTAGATTTATGAAAATGAGAAAATGTATGTAAATAAACACAGCGAGCTTCCTGATTATTGTCGTCCTGCACGCGTATGAACCAAACTGAATGCTGGGGGGATGCGTCGGTGGGTGAGGGTGGCGGGGGATAGCAGTAGGACTCCCCCACTGACTCAATGGTTTAACCCACCGTGGGCGACCGCGCGCTCAAAATTTTTTCCCCTCCCGTGAACCGTGTAATATAATTTTTATGTCATGTTACATAATAATGTACCGCAATTCTTCAATTGTGCAATACCCATAACGTGCATCATAAACTCGTGCTAAATAACGATCTACTGTATATACGACCAAAACAGTCAAAAGGTTAAAAATAGAGCACATTTCATTCTCCTTGTCAGTAAGATTCCCAGAATTATTTTTAAGGGGACCTATCTTATCTCTAACTTTCGTTCTATAAACCTGGAAAAAACTTTTTGGGTTAGTTTTTGAATCCCTAGCAACTTTAATTTCATAGTCCCGTTTAGCTTTTCTGATCCCCTTTTTAACGTCCCTCTTAATGACAGTATACTGATTCATAAGATAACCCTCACCTCTTTTGATGCGCCTATAAATTTCTTTCTTCTGCCCTAAAAGATATTTCAGCCTATTATTCATCCATTTAGGGTCATTTCTATTTGATCTAATTTCTTTATACAGGATAAATGTTCTTTGGGCAGCCTGTATAGTGTTAAGAAAGCTGTCATATTGATAGCTCTCTACGTTACCCCAGTCCACATTTGATGAGTGTTCTCTAAGCCCATTGTAATCTGCTAAGCGAAAATCTGGGAACGTTACTGAATTGTCCCTACTATCATACTTCCATTCAATGCTAAAAGTAATTGATTTGTGGTCGCTTGTACCGAGTTCCTCTGTAATTTCTAAATTATTTACAAGGGTTTCCTTGTTTGCTAGAACCAAGTCAAGTAGGTTATTTCCCCTTGTAGGTTCTGTCACAAACTGCTTCAAAAAACAGTCCTGAACTACTTCTAAAAAGTCGTTAGATTCTAAATTCCCAGTCAAGAAATTCCAATCAATTTGACTAAAGTTAAAGTCCCCTAGAATTACTACGTTATCGTGCCTTGTGGCACGATTAGACTGTTTAAGGTACAGTGGACCCTCGGTTTTCGTGTTTAATCCATTCCAGAGGGATCGGCTAAAACTGAAATCGGCGAAAACTGAAACCATTTTCCCCATAAGAAATAATGTAAATTCAATTAATTCTTTTGAGACACCCAGGAGTATTAACAAAAAATAATTTTTTAGAGATTAAATATAGATTTACATACAGAAAAGAATGACAAATAAATATAAAGCACTAATAACATGTATAAATGAACATTTAACATCACACTTACTCTTGTTGGCGTATGGAAGACAGAGAGGAGGAGAGAGGGAGGCGTTTATTGTTTGGAGGCAGGACAAAATGCTTCAATTTGACACTAATATCAGCTCTACGGCTTATTTATCTATCACAATTCATCTAATATGACATAATAAACAATATTAATAACATAGAAACATGATATATACTCTAGAATGAATAAAATATGTCATTACGAATGTGAGGACTGGTGATAGTGTTATTGTTGTTGGGTTTATAAGGGCCACTGACCATAAGCCGTACATATAGTGGTGGTGGTGAAGGCAGCAGAAGCCACCACCAGTATTCACACTGAAACAATGTATGTACGTAATTTATAAATAAGAAATATTTACACTTTAATTTATAAATGAGAAATATTTACACTTTAATTTATAAATAAGAAATATTTACACTTTAATTTATAAATATATTTACACTTTGTAAATAATAAATATTTACACTTTATAAATAAGAAATATTTACACTTTTCTTGGAGGAGATGGTGGCAGAGGGCAGCGCTGGTCTCAGTGCCCCTATATTCCTCAAACAACAATGGAGGAGTTAAATTTTGTGTCGTCATTTTTCTATCGCTTAATCGCTTAACTTACTTGCTACACTGTTAGTGCTACACTTTATCGCTGGCTGGCACTATAGCCTTTATTGACTCCACTTTGATACATACAGTGGTTCCCCGCCTAACGAGCAAAATTCATTCCAGAAGCCTGCTCAAGTGCCATTACTGAACGAATTTACTTCCTTAAGAAATAATGTCACGTAGGTTAGTCTATTTCAGACCCCCAAAAATACACTTCCACAAGTACAGTGGTACCTCGACTTACGATATTTTTTCATTCCAGAATGCTGTTCAAGTGCCATTACCAAACGAATTTATCTCCTTAAGAAATGTTGTAAAATAGACTAGTCCTTTTAGACCCCCAAAATTACACTTACAAAAGCATTTAAAAAAATAAACTTACATAAAAGGGTGTGTTTGGTGACCATCGTAAGTCGAGGTACCACTGTACTTACAATATTATACTTACATAATTGTACGATTTACGGGGTGCTCGTTAGGCGGGGGACCACTGTACTTTGCTACGATTTCTTTCTTTAATTCTATGGTGTTCCTCACTTTCTTTACCAAAGGACTGGCACTAGGAGCTTTCTTTGGGCCCATGGTGGCTTATTTAGCAGTCACACACAATAATCAAGGGCCAAAAACAATGGATTGTTAAGAAATGTTTTGTATGAACTCTCAGAAACAATGCTACACTGCCTGAGAATGTGTGTGGGAGGCAGGCTTGCGAGCTTCGTATGCTCACTGGGCACTGGACAGGTTCCGTACCATCGACGAAAACGGAGCCAATATTTCCACAAAAAAGTGCGCAAAAACTGAAATCGGCGAAAACGGAAATATGTACACGAAAACCGAGGGTCCACTGTACAATATAATACAGTGGTACCCCGACTTACGATATTTTTTCATTCCAGAATGCTGTTCAAGTGCCATTACCAAACGAATTTATCTCCATAAGAAATGATGTAAAATAGACTAGTCCTTTTAGACCCCCAAAATTACACTTACAAAAGCATTTAAAAAAATAAACTTACATAAAAGGGTGAGTTTGGGGACCATCGTAAGTCGGGGTACCACTGTACATAGTTTCTTCCAATTCTTGATGAATATGGAGTTCCATAAATCTAGGTATGAGGCAGAGTGCATGATCATGCTATCAATGGCTTCTTTGAAGTCAAGTGGGGTGAAGGTTATGTCAAAAATAATGAGGATGTCAACAGCATTTCAAACCTTGTTTTAAGAAAAGCTCATTTGGGTCATAAATTTTTAGTCTGATTAATAGCTTTCTGAACACAGATTTATGCTGACTTCAGTTTATCACTTATTTCTTTGTTATCATCACTGTACACAACATCTCCTTATACAGTGGTACCTCGAGTTACGATGGTCCCCAAAATCGCCCTTTTATGTAAGTTTATTTTTTTAAATGCTTTTGTAAGTATATTTTTGGGGGTGTAAAGGACTAGTCTATTTTACATTATTCCTTATGGGATAAATTGTTGGTAATGGCACTTGAACAGCATTCTCGAACGAAAAAATATCGTAACTCGAGGTACCACTGTAATAAGAACCCAATACAGTGGTACCTCGGATTACGAGCTTAATAAGTTCTAGAAGGCTGTTCGAGTGCCAATACCGAACGAATTTGTTCCCATGAGGAATAATGTAAATTAGATTAATCCATTTCAGACTCCCAAAAATACACTTACAAAAGCACTTACAAAAATTCACTTACATAATTGTTCGAGTTGGGAGCTGCTCGTATGTCGAGGTACCACTGTACTGGATGTGGTTTTTGCTCTGGCTTTTACATATGAAAAGTATTGTTGATTTCCTCCAGTTTCATTTATGAATTTTTGCTCCATTTGTCTATCCTGGACTCTATATGATGCATTAATTTTGAGCTCAAAGTTCTCTCCATTTTTCTAATCAGTGCTACCTAATGTTTGCAGCTGTATATTTTGAATCACTTAGCTCTTGATGCTTTTGACAGTATTGCACATAAATACATTACTGCTTTAGTTTCTCTGCCACTTAATTTTAAAATTAACACATTCATATATCGCTTTAGTAAAAGATATAAACACTTTCCTATTTAGGCTAACTCATTACATATACAGTGGACCCCCGGTTCTCGTCGGTAATCCGTCCAAGGGCCCGTCGACCACCGGTTTGGTCGAACTCTGATTCTATTTTCCCCATAAGAAATAATGGAAATAAAATTAATCCATTCCAGACATCCAAAAGTATTAAAATAAAATATTTTTTAGAACTTTTTGACATTAAATTAACCCTTTGGGGGTCCAAGGGGGGTCTCTGAAACTCGTTCTCAGGGTCCACGAATTTAAAAAAAAAAAAAATTATTTTTCTTATGGAATGATAGAGAATCTTTTCCGATCATAACGCCACAAAAATTATGAAATTTGATCGAAAACTAAAGGAATTATGCTTTCGCGAAGTTAGCGGTAGCCATGACACTTACGCATCGGCGATTTCGCCCACTTTGAGCCCTATTTTCGGCACATTGCAATGTTTCAGTCTACTACAATTATAGCTATTTTGCTAGAACTCCATTTGTTCTATCGATTGAGTACACGAAACTGCCTATTTACTAATTTCAACTACCCAAAATAGTGGTCAGAAAATGGCAATTTGGCCAATTTCACACAAATTTCAAACGATGCCAATTTCAAAATAGGACCCATAATAAACAAGACAGACATTCCTGGCACTAAAATAACATCTTCTCTGTTCATTAGTTACGTCTCCAGGCCCCTCTTACATTACTTTTGCTTTCCATTTTGAATTTTTATTCTCACAAAAAATAGAAGATTTATTGTTATGTATACAACTGCATCATTGTAAAAATGGTATAAATAATATCAGAGCACTTGTGCATGAATATTAGACTCGCCAGTTGATGTGTATTGGACGCATGGTGTGATTTGTTTACTCTTGAACATCGTCAAAAATCGAACATTTTCGCTACTTTGAGCTCAATTTCAAGGTACTTGTTATTGTCAAACCAATCAAAATCATCTCTATGTCTGTAATATATCTTCCATTCTATCAAATAAGAACAAGAAAACGAGAATACAACAATAAATACCATACGAAAATAGACTGCAAAGTCGCTGTTTTAAACCAAAAACACGGTCAGAGTTTTTTTTTCCTCATTATGCACTGTGTGGTGCAGGAATTTTTTATACCGGCACACTGACCGCACAGACTCATTCTATCACATCTAGGCCTAACAGCCTGTTTCTGCTTGATTTGAGGGCGCTAGAATTTAGGAGTACTAGTACGTCAATAACCCCAGTGCGTAAGACGTACTAGTACGACCAAAACCCCGAAAGGGTTAAACACAATTTTATAAAAAAATTAAGAAATAAATAGTACAATAACATGTCACTTACATTTATTGAAGAGTTGTTATGTGTGGAAGACGGAGGAGGGAGAAGGTGGAGTAGTATGCTAGTGTTTGGAAGGGGAATCCCCTTCCATTAACACAGCAGGTACCAAGTTCTTTTCTGGGGTTACTTCCCTTTTTCTTTTAATGCCACTAGGACCAGGTTGAGAGTCACTGGACCCCTCTCTAACCAAAAATCTGTCCAGGAAGCTCTGTGTTTGGCGGTTCTTTAAAATGTCCCTAAAATGTGACAAGACATTGTCATTAAACATGTCGCATATATGGCATGCAACATCTTGGTTAGGGTGATAATCATACATAAATGTTTGCACATTAGTCCATTGGGCACAAATCTCCTTAATTTTTAAAGAAGGCACCTTCTTCCATCTCGGTTCCACCTCCTCCTCCTCTGGACCATTTTCCTGAACTGTGGTCTGTTGTTGCTGTTGAAGCTCTTGCAGATCTTCAGTGGTTAACTCTTCATTGTGCTCCTCCACCAACTGTTCCACATCCTTACCACTCACCTCCAACCCCATGGACTTGCCCAGTTCCACAATTTCTTGCACAACAGGCTCAGGCTCAGGGTTCTGAGGCTCAGCCCCAAAACCTTCAAAATCTAGGACACAGTCTGGCCACAATTTTCTCCAGGCAGAGTTCAAAGTCCTGGTAGTCACTCCCTCCCAAGTCTTACCTATAAGCTTTACACAATGCAGGATATGGAAATGATCTTTCCAAAACTCTTTTAGGGTCATATTCATGTCTGTGGTCACATCAAAGCACTTTTGAAACATTGCTTTGGTGTAGAGTTTTTTAAAGTTGCAAATGACCTGCTGGTCCATGGGCTGGAGGAGAGGAGTGGTATTAGGGGGCAAGAACTTCACTTTGATGAACTCACAGCCTTGCACAATTTCCTCTGCCAAGTCTGGAGGATGACCAGGAGCATTGTCCATTATCAGGAGGCACTTAAGTGGCAAATTATTTTCCTCGAAATATTTCTTCACACTGGGGCCAAACACGTTTTTGAACCAATCAAGGAAAATTTCCCTAGTGAAACATGCCTTTTTGTTAGACTTCCACATCACACACAAATTAGACTTGGTGATACCGCATCTGCCAAACACTCGGGGATTTTCAGAATGATACACCAGTAAAGGCTTCACTTTGCAATCACCACTGGCATTAGCACACATCATGAGAGTTAGCCTGTCTTTCATAGGCTTATGTCCTGGCTGTGCCTTTTCCTCCTTTGTAATGTAGGTCCTGTTTGGCATTTTCTTCCAAAACACGCCTGTTTCGTCACAATTGAACACTTGTTGGGGTTGGAATTGTTCAGCCTCTATGTACCCCTGGAAATCTTGAACATATTTTTCAGCAGCACTTTTGTCAGAACTGGCAGCTTCACCATACCTCACAACACTATGTATGCCACTTCGCTTCTTAAATCTGTCAAACCAGCCTTTGCTGGCTTTAAATTCGTTCACTTCAGCACTCGTTGCATGCATTTTCTTGACGAGATCATCATGCAACTGCCTTGCTTTTTCACATATTATTCCCTGCGTAACACTATCTCCTACTACCTGTTTCTCATTGATCCACACCAACAACAAAGTTTCCACTTGTTCCAGCACTTGAGATCTCTGTTTTGTGATCATACTTGCACCTTTTGCAACAACAGCATCCTTGATTTCCTTTCTCTTGGCCAAAATGGAAGAGATGGTTGAATGGGATTTGCCATAGAGCCTGGCTAGCTCAGTGACACACACTCTACTTTCATATTTTGCTATCATCTTCTTCTATTCTACCGTATTTCTGACATTCTTTACCACAGGCTTGGCACTAGGAGCTTTCTTGGGGCCCATGGTGGCTTATTTAGCAGTTGCAAGCACTAAAAACACTGGAATAATGACAATATACTATATGGTATGAATGCGTGGGTGGTGCATGGGTAGTGGTCGTTCGCTTGTAAACAATAACACACTGAGTGCCTGGGCGCCCAGCTGGGCCACGGCCCCACGCATACGCATCCGGGACGGATAGCCGACTCGCCCAACTCCGAGTGGCCGCTTAATACCGAGCCAAAAATATTGTAAAAAAGCCCGTTGAACACTGATTTGGCCGAGCTCCGATGCCGCCGAGCACCGGGGTTCACTGTACAGTGGACCCCCGGATTTCATACTGCTCCCAACTCGAACAATTATGTAAGTGTATTTTTGTAAGTGCTTTTGGAAGTGTATTTTTGGGGGTCTGAAAAGGACTAATCTAATTTACATTCGTCCTTATGGGAACAAATTCGTTCGGTAACGGTACTAAAACAGCCTTCTGGAAAGAATTATTGATGAAATCCGGGGGTCCACTGTATATGATCTTGTAGTGTTTAATTCCAAGTATAATTATCTCTTATGTACTGTAATAGTTTTGAGCAAGCCAGGCTATAGGAGTAAGAAGACTCAAAACCCTTCAAAGGTATACTATTATGATACATGACAGCCCTGCTTGTTCTTGAAATAATTGTATTATGTGTAGTGATAATATATTGCTCAAAATATTATTATGAACTTGACACACTTGTTTTTCAACAGAATCTATACTTACATTGGTCCTGTGCTAGTGGCAGTTAATCCATTCAAGCAGCTTCCATATTTTGGTGAGCGTGAGGTTGCTATGTACCAGGGTGCAGCACAGTATGAAGTCCCTCCTCACATCTACTCTCTTGCAGACACCATGTATCGCAACATGTTAATTGACTCGGACAGTCAATGTGTTATTATCAGGTCAGTATGTTGCACTCTGTTTTCTATTTTTATTAAAAAATGTTTTCTGTTGGGACTGCAGTATTCTATCTTTAATCTTATATATGACCTTAAAATGTAAATATTTTTTTTAATATAAGAATATTTAAATAATAGTTTTCACGGTAGATTCCAAAGAATCTGACTAGAATGTTAGAAATATAAGTCTGTCCATGTGAAATAAAATTAATCATCGAAAGTATTTTTTTTTATTAACACATCGGCCGATTCCCACCAAGGCAGGGTGGCCCGAAAAAGAAAAACTTTCATCATCATTCACTCCATCACTGTCTTGCCAGAGGGGTGCTTTACACTACAGTTATAAAACTGCAACATTAACACCCCTCCTTCAGAGTGCAGACACTGTACTTCCCATCTCCAGGACTCAAGTCCGGCCTGCCGGTTTCCCTGAATCCCTTCATAAATGTTACTTTGCTCACACTCCAACAGCACGTCAAGTATTAAAAACCATTTGTCTCCATTCACTCCTATCAAATACGCTCACACATGCTTGCTGGAAGTCCAAGCCCTCGCACACAAAACCTCCTTTACCCCTCCCTCCAACCCTTCCTAGGCCGACCCCTACCCCGCCTTCCCTCCACTACAGATTTATACACTCCGAAGTTATTCTGTCTCGTTCCATTCTCTCTACATGTCCGAACCACCTCAACAACCCTCCTCAGCTCTCTGGATAATAGTTTTGGTAATCCAGCACCTCCTCCTAATTTCCAAACTCCGAATTCTCTGCATTATATTCACACCACACATTGACCTCAGACATGACATCTCCACTGCCTCCAGCCTTCTCCTCGTTGCAACATTCATCACCCATGCTTCACACCCATATAAGAGTGTTGGTATAACTATACTCTCATACATTCCCTTCTTTACTTCCATGGACAAAGTTCTTTGTCTCCACAGACTCCAAGTACTCCACTCACCCTTTTTCCCTCATCAATTCTATGATTCACCTCATCCTTCATAGACCCATCTGATGACATGTCCACTCCCAAATATCTGAATACATTCACCTCCTCCATACTCTCCCTCCAATCTGATATCCAATCTTTCATCACCTAATCTTTTTGTTATCCTCATCACCTTACTCTTTCCTATATTCACTTTCAATTTTCTTCTTTTACACACCCTACCAAATTCATCCACCAACCTCTGCAACTTCTCTTCAGAATCTCCCAAAAGCACAGTGTCATCAGCAAAAAGCAACTGTGACAACTCCCACTTTGTATTTAATTCTTTATCTTTTAACCCCACACCTCTTGCCAAGACCCTCGCATTCACTTCTCTTACAACCCCATCTATAAATATATTGAACAACCATGGTGACATCACACATCCTTGTCTAAGGCCCACTTTTACTGGGAAATAGTCCCCTTCCCTCCTACACACTCTAACTTGAGCCTCACTATCCTCATAAAAACTCTTCACTGCTTTCAGTAACCTACCTCCTATTTCATACACCTGCAACATCTGCCACATTGCCCCCCTATCCACCCTATCATACGCCTTTTCCAAATCCATAAATGCCACAAAAACCTCTTTACCCTTATCCAAATACTGTTCACCTATATGTTTCACTGTAAACACTTGGTCTACACACCCCTACCTTTCCTAAAGCCCCCTTGTTCATCTGCTATCCTGCTTTCTGTCTTACTCTTAATTCTTTCAATAATAAATCTACCATACACTTTACCAGGTACACTCAACAGACTTATCCCCCTATAATTTTTGCACTCTCTTTTGTCCCCTTTGCCTTTATACAAAGGAACAATACACGCTCTCTGCCAATCCCTAGGTACCTTACCCTCTTCCATACATTTATTAAATAATAGCACTAACCACTCCAAAACTTTATCCCCACCTGCTTTTAACATTTCTATCTTTATCCCATCAATCCCAGCTGCCTTACCCCCTTTCATTCTACCCACTGCTTCACAAACTTCCCCCACACTCACAACTGGCTCTTCCACACTCCTACAAGATGTTATTCCTCCTTGCCCTATACATGAAATCACAGCTTCCCTGTCTTCATCAACATTTAACAACTCATCAAAATATTCCCTCCATCTTCCCGATACCTCTAACTCTCCATTTAATAACTCTCCTCTCCTATTTTTAACTGTCAAATCCATTTGTTCCCTAGGCTTCCTTAACTTATTAATCTCACTCCAAAACTTTTTCTTATTTTCAACAAAATTTGTTGATAACATCTCACCCACTCTCTCATTTGCTCTCTTTTTACATTGCTTCACCACTCTCTTAACCTCTCTTTTTCTCTCCATATACTCTTCCCTCCTTGCATCACTTCTACTTTGTAAAAACCTCTCATATGCTAACTTTTCTCCCTTACTACTCTCTTTACATCATCATTCCACCAATCGCTCTTCTTCCCTCCCGCACCCACTCGCCTGTAACCACAAACTTCTGCTGAACACTCTAACACTACATTTTTAAATCTACCCCATACATCTTCGACCCCATTGCCTACACTCTCACTAGCCCATCTATCCTCCAATAGTTGTTTATATCTTACCCTAACTGCCTCCTCTTATAGTTTATAAACCTTTACCTCTCTCTTACTTACTGCTTCTATTTTCCTTGTATCCCATCTACCTTTTACTCCCACTGTAGCTATAACTAAAAAGTGATCTGATATATCTGTGGCCCCTCTATAAACATGTACATCCTGAAGTCTACTCAACAGTCTTTTATCTACCAATACATAGTCCAACAAACTACTGTCATTACGCCCTACATCATATCTTGTATACTTATTTATCCTCTTTTTCTTAAAATATGTATTACCTATAACTAAACCCCTTTCTATACAAAGTTCAATCAAAGGGCTCCCATTATCATTTACACCTGGCACCCTAAACTTACCTACCACACCCTCTATACATGTTTCTCCTACTTTAGCATTTAGGTCCCCTACCACAATTACTCTCTCACTTGGTTCAAAAGTTCCTATACATTCGCTTAACATCTCCCAAAATCTCTCTTTCTCCTCTACACTCCTCTCTTCTCCAGGTGCATACACGCTTATTATGACCCACTTTTCGCATCCGACCCTTATTTTAATCCACATAATCCTTGAATTTACACATTTATATTCCCTCTTCTCCTTCCATAACTGATCCTTCAACATTATTGATACCCCTTCCTTAGCTCTAACTCTCTCAGATACTCCTGACTTAATCCCATTTATTTCTCCCCACTGAAACTCGCCTACCCCCTTCAGCTTTGTTTCGCTTAGGGCCAGGACATCTAACTTCTTTTCATTCATAACATCAGCAATCATCTCTTTCTTATCATCCGCACTACATCCACGCACATTCAAACAACCCAGTTTTATAAAGTTTTTCTTCTTCTCTTTTTTAGTAAATGTGTACAGGAGAAGGAGTTACCAGCCCATTGCTCCCGGCATTTTAGTCGCCTCATATGACACGCATAACTTACGGAGGAAAGATTCTTTTCCACTTCCCCATGGACAATAGAGAAAATAAAAAGAACAAGAGCTATTAAGAAAAAGAAGAAAAACCTAGATTTGTGTATGTATATATATGCATGTGCATGCCTGTGTAGTGTGACCTAAAGTGTAAGTAGAAGTAGCTAGATATACCTGTTATCCAGCGTGTTTATGAGACAGAAAAAAGACACCAGCAATCCTACCATCATGTAAAACAGTTTCAGGTTTCTGTTTCACAGTCACCTGGCAGGACGGTAGTACCTCCCTGGGTGGTTGCTGTCTACCAACCTACTACTGTAAAAATAATGCTAAACTCTTAAAATTATATATACCCCTGAATATAAGTACAGTGGTCCCCCGAGTAACGAACACCCCGGAAATTGTACAATTATGTAAGTATAATATTGTAAGTGCTTGTGGAAGTGTATTTTTGGGGGTCTGAAATAGACTAACTTACGTGACATTATTCCTTAAGGGAGTAAATTCGTTCGGTAATGGCACTTGAGCAGGCTTCTGGAATGAAGTTTTTTCGTTACTCAGGGGTCCACTGTACATGAAAATTATTATTTGGCTAAACAAATTGTATTTCCTTCACCTTGACTACTGCATTGTATAGAGACCACACCCACAGATATTTCAACAGTGCTTGATGTTCAGTGCAGGGTGAGAAAAATCATCCCAGAATTCTCATCACTCATGTGCCAGGATAGGTTGAAGGCTGCAGAACTGACAACTCTTTAAGACATGGCATGACAGGGCTTATCTTGGAGACATGTTATTGAAAAAATTGGATAACTTCTATCCCATCAGCTTCTTAAAAATATCTGTAACACTCAGCATAGACAACAAATGAGCCAGTCCACAAAATAGGACAGACAACAAAAACCTTTTTCTCCCAGTGAGTAATAAATCTTTTGGGCAGTCTATGAGTTGAAGCTGTTGAAATGATACCAGTGCTACATTTTAAAAATACACCTAGGAAATTCCTCAGACAAAATGGGAGAACCCGTTAAAAGCCACAGACTTCCTGTCCTCAGCAAGGCTACTTGAGATATTGGTTGTCAGATTCATTTACTTAACTGTGTAAAGTCAGTGATATATGAATAGCTAATGCACACTTAAGGATGTCTTACTCAAACTAGGGAATACTACTACTTTCTCAAGATGAGACCCACAACAGTGCATTTAGACCAAGGTAAA
Source organism: Cherax destructor (assembly GCA_009830355.1). Taxonomy (NCBI): domain Eukaryota; kingdom Metazoa; phylum Arthropoda; class Malacostraca; order Decapoda; family Parastacidae; genus Cherax; species Cherax destructor. The sequence continues at coordinate 84,116 of WNWK01006622.1, read as the reverse complement.
TTACCTCTTTACTGCTTGGTAGCTTGCCAATAGGTTGAAGATGTGCCCTTACATCTTACTCCACCTGGGAATTGAACCTGAGTCACTTTGAGTCAGGTGTTCTACTGTTAAACTACAGGTGCTCCACAGATTTTGTTTTTTCTCTGCATACTATGTGCTCTTCAAAGTATTATACATATTATGTGCAGTACTGTATAATGTTTGTGAATATACTATATATTTTTTTAAATTTTTAACTACTGTACATGTGGTATGACCTATACGTATATGTGATTTTTATTTGTGTTTGTGTTCATATTTGGGCTTGTGTTTGTGCTCGTGTTTGCTTTAATTTTTGTGTTTGTGTCAGTGTTTGTGTCAGTGTTTGTGCCTGTGTTTGTGCCAGTGTTTGTGCCTGTGTTTGTATCTAAAGATGAACACTGAAGTTAATCCAGTTAAGGAGATGATCTAGTAGCAAAAAAGATAATTCAGTCTCCTAAAGTCTCCTTGTTCATCAGCTATCCTGCTCTCCGTCTTACTCTTAATTCTTTCAATAATAACTCTACTATACACTTTACCAGGTATACTCAACAGACTTATTCCCCTATAATTTTTACACTCTCTTTTGTCCCCTTTGCCTTTATACAAAGGAACTATGCATGCTCTCTGCCAATCCCTAGGTACCTTACCCTCTTCCATACATTTATTAAATAAAAACACTAACCACTCCAAAACTATATCCCCACCTGCCTTTAACATTTCTATCTTTATCCCATCAATCCCAGCTGCTTTACCCCTTTCATTCTACTCACTTCCCCATGCACCTCCCCCACACTCACAGCTGGTTCTTCCTCACTCCTGTAAGATGTTATTCCTCCTTGCCCTATACACGAAATCACAGTTTCCCTAGCTTTATCAACATTTAACAATTCCTCAAAATATTCTCTCCATCTTCCCAATACCTTTAACTCTCCATTTAATAACTCTCCTCTCCTATTTTTAACTGTCAAATCCATTCTTCCCCTAGGCTTTCTCGACTTAATAATCTCACTTCAAAACTTTTTCTCATTTTCAACAAAATGTGTTGATAACATCTCACCCATCCTCTCATTTGCTCTCTTTTTACATTGCTTCACCACTCTCTTAACCTCTCTTTTTCTCTCCATATACTCCTCCCTCCTTACATCACTTCTACTTTGTAAAAACCTCTCATATGCTAACTTTTTCTCTCCTACTACTCTTTACATCATCATACCACCAATCGCTCTTCTTCCCTCCCGCACCCACTTTCCTATAACCACAAACTTCTGCTGAACACTTATGTTATTTTCCCTTACTTTATCATGAAGGTTCTCACTACATATTCTAGTGTGGTGTAGTAGTAACAGTAAGGTCTTATAGTCTAGGGTAATACTTACATTCATGATTAGGTGGGCTGTCCCTAAAACCATTCACCAGTCCTCTCAATGGGTTATTTAAACCACCATTACAAAAATATAATATAATATAATAACATGTAACTAGCATCTCCAAACCACATGGTCCACCTGCCACAATTAATGCTCTTTTTCTCAACATGACTTTATCCCCCCAGTGTCTTGACACACTAATCATATATTATGATTGTTGCCTCACTTTAAACTATAACTCTTACCTCTGGCACACATTCTGCCCAACAAAAGCCAAACAAAGTTAAGAGGGAACCACCAGTTCTACCACCTTGTTTTTCTCATACACCTTATTTACTTTTACAAAGAAATACAACTTTATAAACTACTTATTTAAATGTGTGTGTATACTACACTTTTACAAAAGAAATACAACTTTATAACTACTTATTTAAATATGTGTGTATACTACAACCTATTATATTGAGAAAATCATGTTGATTCAGCTTCTTTTTAAGTCTTAAGGATGGCCTGACCTCAAGACCTCATTAAGCAAAATTGTGATCAATTCAATATAATTAGGTATTCGTGAGTAATTGTTACTTAAATACATCAATACATGTTGGGTCCTATAGCCCCATAACAGTATTATTAAACTTACCCCATACCTCTTCTACTACCCCTTTGCCTATACTCTCACTAGCCCATCTTGTCTCCAACAGTTGTTTATATATTACCCTAACTGCCTCCTCAATACAAATACAAATACAATTTTATTTCTTTGCTCGTGTACATGGGTTTACATTACAATCATAAATTGAGGTGCAAGGAGAGCCTCTGGCATGCCTTGGCATTAGGGGCAGCTTAATCTAATGGCTTATAGACTATGAACATAATATTGGAGTAATTGAGTGAGTTTGAATTAGTAGATCGTTCAAATTATGATATGATGATAATACATTGTTCATTACAAAATGATGATAGACATTGTAACAAGTGTTTAGTAGGATGGAACATAATAGTAAAAATTAAATTATCTTAATGAAAATAACATTGAGCATTTTAAGAGTAATTTACAGTTTGAATATTTAGTTTAGGGTGATTAGGTGGTAACATAATTGTAAAAATTGAAATTATTTTATAGGAAAATAACTTTGAGCATTTTTGAAGGCAATTTACAGTATGAGTATTTAGTTTAGGGTGAGTAGGTGGTTTTTGAGAAGTCTTAAATTGATTTTCAGACAAGGTTATTTTACCATTTCCTGGTAATGAGTTCCAGATTCTGGGGCCCTTTATGTGCATAGAATTCTTACATAGGTTGCTGTGGACACTGGGTACATCAAAAAGTGATCTGTATCTTGTGTTATGGTCACTTCTCTCTTACTTGCTGTTTCCATTCTCATTGTATCCCATCTACCTTTTATTCTCACTATAGCTACAACTAAAAAGTGATCTGATATATCTGTGGCCCCTCTATAAACATGTACATCCCGAAGTCTACCCAACAGTCTTTTATCTACCAATATGTAGTCCAACAAACTGCTGTCATTTTGCACTACATCATATCTTGTATACTTATTTATCCTCATTTTCTTAAAATATGTGTTACCTATAACCAAATCCCTTTCTATACAAAGTTCAATCAAATGCTTCCTATTATCATTTACACCTGGTACCCCAAACTTTCCTACCACACCCTCTCTAAATGCTTCTCCTACTTTAGCATTTGGGTTCCCTACCACAATTACTCTCTCACTTGGCTCAAAAGTTAATACACACTCCCTTAACATCTAAAATCTCTCTCCTCTACACTCCTCTTTTCTCCAGGTGCTTACACACTTATTATGACCCACTTTTCACATTGAACCCTTATTTTAATCCACGTAATCCTTGAATTTATACATTTATATTCCCTCTTCTCTCTCCATAACTGATCCTTCAACATTATTGCTACCCCTTCCTTAGCTCTAACTCTCTCAGATACTCCTGACTTAATCTCATTTATTTCTCCCCACTGAAACTCGCTTATCCCCCTTCAGCTTTATTTCGCTTAGGGCTAAGACATCCAACTTCTTTTCATTCATAACATTAGCAATCATCTCTTTCTTATCATCAGCACTACATCCATGCACATTCAAACATCCCACATTGTTTTTCCATAACATATGCCTATAATTATTCCATGCATCGACACAATCATTTCTAAGTTAACTAGAAGCATTGCACTTGGTGCTGGAGGTAGATGTGTTTATGAAAGCTTTTCGAGGTTTGTATATATGATAATCTTGGCTGGCACTCACACACAGTGTAGGCCTTATTCTCCCCTATCCTGACTGGCCATCTTCCACATTACCACCACTCATCAACCTTCACAAACTGCACAATACTTCCACTATTTACGTTGAAACGATGCATTGGAATGTCTTCTTGCTGCACTGGAATCTTCCCAAAGTATTCACACTGAGTCTTGTTCAGTCTTGACCTGGCCAGCCTCTTTGATCAGGAGTTATCCTTGAAAATCCTGCAGCTAGCCTGCCACATGTCTTGCCATATATAGCAGGCACAGTAATAAGAGTGCAACACTCTTCAACAAATCCATTGAATCTTCCACCTTCCCATCAATTCTCAAAATAGCGAAGGTCACCCCGATCCACAAAGGAGGTGATCAAGCAGACTTGAATAATTATAGACCAATATCTAACTTACCTCTGCTCTCTAAAATCTTTGAAAAATTAATTCATAGCCAGATCTATTCCTACCTCGTCTCACACAACGTACTCAATCCCTGTCAGTTTGGATTCAGGACTAACAAAAGCACAAATGATGCTATTATACACATGCTAGAGCTAATATACACCGCTCTTGAGAAGAAAGAAGTCCCACTTGGACTTTTGATACAGCCGACCATGATTTACTGCTCACAAAATTAGCACACTATGGTATAAGAGGGCACTCACTCAACTACCTAAAAAGTCATACCTTAGTAACAGAAGCCAATACGTGTTCACAAATGGAGCTAACTCTTCCACACAACAAATTACAGTCGGTGTCCCACAAGGAAGTGTCTTAGGACACTACATATGTCTTCTCTCACCCAAACCCAGTCATACTGGCCAACACTGTTAATGCTGAATTGCAGAAAATATTTACCTTGATGATGACTAATAAGCTTACTCTCAATACTGACAAAACCTATTTCATTCAGTTTGGAAACAAAGCTACAAATGTTCCACTTAACATAATGCTCAATGGATCACCCATCACAAGACTCACAGAGGGAAAATTCCTAGGAATCCACCTTGACAGTAGCCTTAAATTCCAAACACATATACAACAAATTTCCAAGAAAATCTCGAAGACAGTAGGCATATTATCAAAGATACGCTATTATGTACCTCAATCAGCTCTCCTTGCACTATATCATTCACTTATCTACCCGTATCTCACCTATGGAATCTGTGCATGGGGATCAACAACGTTAAATCACCTTAGACCACTCATAACACAACAAAAGGCCGCAGTCAGAATGATAACAAATTCCCACTCTAGACAGCATACTCCACCAATATTCAAAAGTCTCAAACTACTCACCGTAAAGAACATTCATACTTACTCTTGTGCCTACTACATATATAAAACTTTACACTCTAATATAAACCCTCTGCTCAAAACTCTCCTCACCAACTTTAATAGGACCCATGACCACAACACAAGACACAGATCACTTTTTGATATACCCCGTGTTCATATCAACCTATGTAAAAATTCTATGCACATAAAGGGCCCCAGAATCTGGAATTCATTACCAGTAAATATTAAGATAATCTTGTCTGAAAATCAATTTAAGACTCAACACAAAAACCACCTACTCACCCAAAACTAAATGATCATACTATAAACTACTTTGAAAAATGCTCATTGTTACTTTCCTATACTATAATCTCAATTTTTAATAATACAGTGGTACCTCGAGTTACGATGGTCCCCAAAATGCCCTTTTATGTAAGTTTATTTTTTTAAATGCTTTTGTAAGTTTATTTTTGGGGGTGTAAAAGGACTAGTCTATTTTACATTATTCCTTATGGGGATAAATTCGTTTGGTAATGGCACTTGAACAGCATTCTCGAACGAAAAAATATCGTAACTCGAGGTACCACTGTATGTTACTATTATGTTACCCCCTACTCATATTATAAGTTAATGTCAAAAATGCTCAATGTTATTTTCCTTAAGATAATCTCAATTCCATATTATCATTCAAGAATCTTAACACCTGTAACAATCTAATATCTCATATCATTATATAATAATTTAAGCAGCAAAATTTCATCATATTGTAATTTTGAAAATAATTTTTAACTAGAATAAACTCAATAAATTTCTCTAAATACACTTATTGATATCTGTGATTCCCCTTAATTTGCACAGTTCCAACCAAAATTCTAATACAACTATTGCTCCATAATACTTAAGCTAGTCATAAGTTTGCCTAAGATACTCCAATTTAGAATCTATATTATGCCAATATATCACCTTTATCATTAATATATAAACTAATTGCTAACTTTTTATACTAATTGTTAAATTCTCAATGTTTAAATTCCAGTACCTAAATTTTGTAAACCTAACCTTACAATCTGTATATTCATTGTATAGCTATTGAGTAAGACCTATCATAAGACTGCCTGAAAAGCCTAGGCATACCTAGGCATATTATTGGCCATCTTGTAATATCAACTTTAATGTATAACTATAAGTACCCCCCACCTTGTATTACATGAAATAAAGGATTTGAATTTGAATTTGAATAAAGTACATAGTTTTTAAGCTGCCCCTAATGCCATGGCATGTCAGTGGCTATCCTTTCACTCAATTTACATTGTAACTACCGATACCCATGTAATCTGCAAACTGCAATGAAATAAAATTTGTTTGTTTGTTTGTTTGTTTGTTGTTACTAATAAATAGTCCTAAGAATGCCCGCAATGCACAGCATATTAGGGGCTTTTGGCATGTACATCTCATTTATACCTATGTATCATGTCTACCTATGTATCATTGTACCATGTCTAAATAAATATTATTATTATTATTATTATTATTATCTGCTATAAACATAAGCTAATGTTTAACTATAACAAACTTAATCAATTTCTCTAGTATTAAGTAGTCTATAAGCCATTAGATTTAGTCTGCCCATAATGCCATGGCATGATAGTGGCTCTCTTTGCACTTCAATTCATAATTGTAATTACAAAATCTTGATGTAAACTTGCAATGAAATAAAAATATTATTATTATTACAGTGGTACCTCGAGTTACGATATTTTTTCATTCGAGAATGCTGTTCAAGTGCCATTACCAAACGAATTTATCCCCATAAGGAATAATGTAAAATAGACTAGTCCTTTTACACCCCCAAAAATATACTTACAAAAGCATTTAAAAAAATAAACTTACATAAAAGGGCGATTTTGGGGACCATCGTAACTCGAGGTACCACTGTATTTGGTTTATTTAGTAAGTTCAAACTCTTGAAGAGCAGGGAGGGAGAGTGTTGTCTGGCACAGGAATAAGTGATAATCTGCACACCAGCTTTTTGTTGGGTTATTTATGGTTTAAGATGATTAGTGGTAGTAGATCCCCAAGCACAAATACCATAGTTGAGATAAAGGTAGATTAGGGAGTGGTGTAGTGTAAGTAGTATCGTTTGGGGTACATAGTACTGTATATTGGAGAGGATGCCTACTGTTTTGGAGACCTTCTTTGTTATGTGTTGAATGTGTGCATGAAATTTAAGGCTGCAGTCAAAGGAAGACCTAAAAATTTGCCCTCAGTGTGTCTTATAATGGGGAAACCATTGGTTAGTATGTTAAGTTGGATATTTATAGCTCTGTTTCCAAACAGCTTGTAGTAGGTTTAGTCTATATTGAGGGTGAGTTTATTGGTCGTCACCCACACAGATATCTTTAGTAGCTCATCATTAACAGTGTCACTGAGTATAGTTGGATTTGAGTAGGATAAGACATAAGACTCGAGTTCGGGAGGTGGGAAGTATAGTGCCTGCACTCTGAAGGAGGGGTGTTGATATGTTGCAGTTTTATAACTGTAGTGTAGGTGCACCTCTGGCAAGACAATGATGGAGTGAATGATAAAAATGTTTCTTCTTTTTTGAAACACCTTGCTTTGGTGGGAAATGGCCAGTGTGTTAATAAAAAAATAAAAGACATAAGTAGTGTCATCTGCGAATAGAACAGGTTTAAGATGAGATGTGTTGGAGAGGTAATTGATGTAATAGAGAAAAAGCAGAGTGCCGAGGATACTCCCTTGGGGCACTCCTATGGCTACAGGCTGAGTTGACGAGGTTACACTGTAGCCTGGTGGCTAAAGCTCTCACTTCACACGGCGAGGGTCTGCGTTAGATTCCCAGCGCGAGTAGAAACATTGGGCATGTTTCTTTACACCGGTTGTCTTATGTTCACCCATCAGTAAAATGAGTACCTGGGTGTTAGTCAACTGGTGTAGGTCGCATCCTGGGACAAAGACCTAATTTGCCTGAAATACTCTGCATAACAAGGGGCTTTCTATACAGTGGACCCTTGGTTTTCGTACAGCTCCCAACTCGAACAATTATATAAGTGTATTTTTGTAAGTGCTTTTTTAAGTGTATTTTTGGGGGTCTGAAACGACTAATCTAATTTACATTCGTCCTTATGGGAACAAATTCGTTTGGTAATGGCACTCGAACAACATTCTGGAAAGAATTATCGACGAAAACCGAGGGTCCATTGTATAGTAGTATGTCAGTTAGGCCTGTATACCATGTACATTTTTTTTTTTCTCTCTTAACAAGTCGGCTGTCTCCCACCGAGGCAGGGTGACCCAAAAAGAAAGAAAATCCCCAAAAAGAAAATACTTTCATCATCATTCAACACTTTCACCACACTCATACATAATCACTGTCTTTGCAGAGGCGCTCAGATACGACAGCTGAGAATAGTCCCTCCCAGCTGTCACTATCCCAGGCTCCTCCTTTAAAGTGCAGGCATTGTGCTTCCCATTTCCAGGACTTAAGTCCAACTAAATCAATTAACTGGTTTCCCTGAATCCCTTCACAAAATGTTACCCTGCTCACACTCCAACAGCTCGTCAGGTCCCAAAAACCATTCGTCAATAAAGATATTTTTATATTATTATTATTATTATTATTATTATACTCGTGTCTGTTGCTAAGATAAGATTTTAGGTATCCAAGGGTCTGTCCTCTGACTCCATAATGTCCTAATTGTAGTCCACTGTGTTGAAGGCTTTTTGCAGGTCTATGAAGAGACCCAGAGAATATTAATTTTTTCAAGCACTGCATAAAGCAGTTCGAGCATTTGTATAATTGTGTCATTTGTATTTTTTTCGGCCTAAACCTAAACTGGCAGGGGTTAAGTATGTTATGAGATATTAGGTAGTTGTAAACTCGCTTATGTGTAAGTAAATACATTAGAGTATATACTTTATTTCCTAGGTAGTAGGTTGGTAGACAGCAACTGCCCAGGGAGGTACTACCATCCTGCCAAGTGAGTGTAAAACGAAAGCCTGTAATTGTTTTACATGATGTTAGGATTGCTGGTGTCTTTTTTCTGTCTCATAAACATGCAAGATTTCAGGTACATCTTGCTACTTCTACTTACACTTAGGTCACCCTACACATTCATGTACAAGCATATATACACATCTGGGTTTTCTTCTATTTTATTACTAGTTCTTGTTCTTATTTCCTCTTATCTCCATGGGGAAGTGGAACAGAATTCTTCCTCCGTAAGCCATGCGTGTCGTAAGAGGCGACTAAAATGCCGGGAGCAAGGGGCTAGTAACCCCTTCTCCTGAATATATTACTAAATGTAAAAGGAGAAACTTTCGTTTTTTCTTTTGGGCCACCCTGCCTCGGTGGGAAACGGCCGACGTGTTGAAAGAAGATATACTTTATTTATTTGTCTGAATACTGTAGTATTTTATTAGGTTTGCTAATATTTATAGTGTATTTACAAGTATCATCCATGGCCATTTATTTGTTGCAGTGGTGAGTCTGGGGCAGGTAAGACAGTCTCTGCCAAGTTTATAATGAACTACATCACACGAATATCAGGAGGTGGACAAAGAGTGCAGCAAGTGAAGGAGATTATCCTTGAATCAAACCCTCTGCTAGAGTCCTTTGGAAATGCCAAGACTACAAGAAACAATAATTCTTCTCGATTTGTAAGTAGTGTATTCACCAGACATATATAGACCATCAGGATGTAATTTTAAATTTACTATACTGTTTGAAATACTAGATAGTAGTACTGTATAAAACTAAGTTTTGAAAAGGTGAGTGTGGTATAAGAAATACAATACTCTACAGTTAATTTTTGAAGATTTTGATTATTACTGTTAAAAATTTCAAGACAATTTTAACATTAGTTCATATAGTACCAAAAAATTATATAAATTATTTGTTCCTGACTCAGATTGTAATATCACTTGAAGGTATGATCCACATACTCCTTCCACATAGCCATGACAATAATTATTGTTTTCCATTCTCAGTTTTGTCAAACCACCTTGTTTCACATTGTAGGCTTTCAGTTTTAAGTTAGACTAGCTCCTGAAATCCTTTGATATGTTACAAGTTCTTTCAGCATGTGGAGGCATTTTGAATGTTTGGGGAAGATATTAGATGTGGCAGTTTCCTCAAGAATGTGAAGGTCTTGAGAGGAAAATAAACATTAAAGATATAGATGGATATGTCATTAAAGTCTTTACAATTCCAAATAAAATTGCATTATTCTGTGAAATAAAAGACTGATCCATTTATTTAGGAGGGAAATTTTTTTTTTTTTTTTATCATACATTTCAACATTATGACAGTACAGTAGTTGGACTGGTTGGAGAACTACCAAAAAATAGGATATAACCACGGCACTGAGCAAAGCGAGCCTTTAGGAACTTGAATTCATGACTTTTCACTCAAAGTTTAAACTTCAAGTCCAACTGAGGAACTCAAAACATGAACTAGTATACTCCATCACAGCAGGTGAAAACAGGTGGTGGGAAAGGAGACCACACTATTAGCTCAGATGTCAGTTCATGTTTTCTGTGACTTTAATTTTGTAAGAGATGATATATGAGATTGATTGTTACTTTATGCTATTGAAAAGTGTTTTACATCTACAGTAGATCAACAATTTTCTGGCAATTGGTTATCTAGCATTCAACATTATCCAGCATTCCGAATGTCAGTACAGTGGACCACTGGATTATGTACTGCTCCAAACTCGAACAATTATGTAAGTGTATTTTTGTAAGTGCTTTTGTAAATGTATTTTTGGGGGTCTAAAAGGACTAATCTAATTTACATTATTCCTTATGGGAACAAATTCATTTGGTAACAGCACTTGAACAGCATTCTGGAACGAAATAATGACGTAATCCGGGGGTCCACTGTATTCATCACATGTGACTTATATTTAAAAAGTTTTTTTTTTTTAACAAACCGGCCATATCCTACCAAGGCAGGGCGACCTTAAAAGAAAAACTAACGTTTCTCTTTTTTAAAATTTAGTAATATATACAGGAGAAGGGGTTACTAGTCCCTTGCATTTTAGTTGCCTCTTACAACACGCATGGCTTACGAAGGAAGAATTCTGTTTCACTTCCCCATGGAGATAAGAGGAGATAAACAAGAACAAGAAAGAAAATAGAAGAAAACCAAGAGGGGTCTATACAGTCTTTCCTCACTTAGCAACGTACTTGTTTACTGACAACTCGGAGTTACGACGGGCTCTCCAACCAGTATGTATACCTAAATATTGTATATTAGAGCTGATTTCCTATATTCTGTTTATTACAGTATACAGTACACTACTGTATAAACATTTAAAAATATACCAGAAATGTTATAAATGGTGCAAAGGTGACAATAAAAAAATATCTAAAGATGGTTCACATAATCCAACTACCAGTATACAGTAGGGCCCTGCTTTTCGGCGTTTCGTCTTTCGGCGTTCCGTTCATACGGCGAGTTCAAATTATGACCAAAACTTTTGTATACAGCGAGCGTCTTTCAGATACGGCGCGCGCCACCCGGTTTGTTTGCATTTTCCGTGAGCACATATCTCTATTATATAATCATCACTCTTGGGCACATTAAATGTCCAATTTTACGTCAATATAGACATTTTCATTAATCCATCTATGATATATTCTTCAAAATTATATGAGAAACACGTTACATAGCATATAAACATGCTGTTTATATGCTATGGTGTTGCCGGGCGGAGGGACAACATTACGTAATATTAATAATAATCACTCTAGCGCACATTAAATGTCTTATTTTACGTTAATATAGACATTTTCATTAATCCATCTATGATTTTCTCTTCAAAATTATAAAAGAAACACGTTACAAAGCATATAAACATGCTGTTTATATGCTATGGTGTTGCCGGGCGGAGGGAAAACATTACGTAATACTAATAATAATCACTCTTGCGCACATTAAATGTCTTATTTTACGTTAATATAGACATTTTCATTAATCCATCTATGATTTTCTCTTCAAAATTATAAAAGAAACATGTTACATAGCATATAAACATGCTGTTTATATGCTATGGTGTTGCCGGGCGGAGGGAAAACATTACGTAATATTAATAATAATCACTCTTGCGCACATTAAATGTCTTATTTTACGGTAATATAGACATTTTCATTAATCCATCTATGATTTTTTCTTCAAAATTATAAAAGAAACATGTTACATAGCATATAAACATGCTGTTTATATGCTATGGTGTTGCCGAGCAGAGGGAAAACATTACATAATATTAATAATAATCACTCTTGGGCACATTAAATGTCTTATTTTACGTTAATATAGACATTTTCATTAATTCATCTATGATATTTTCTTCAAAATAATTTAAAATACGCGTTACATAGCATATAAACATGATACATACCCACAGAATAAAATTGACAAATATGATATTTGTTTACCAAGCCACTTTGTAGAAGTCGGAAGAATTACGTTTTCTCTAGTCAAACATTGAGGGATAACTGTAGAAAAATATTCCTTTCATATGCCTTCACTCTATATATAGTTATTCACGACCCTTGTGGGTTTAGCACTTCTTTTTTATTATGATAATAATAATGGTAATACTATCATTAACTCTAAAAATAGTGTGTTGCATGAGAATGGGAGTGTTGCTGTTTGTTTATTTTGTACTAACTTGTACACAATGTAAGAGTATTTGTATTGTGAGGTAATTATTATTATAATAAAAAAAAATATTTTGAGGTAAAAGTCTCACAAACTCTTACAAACGTATGTGAATGAACTAAAAGTGGACACATATTAATCGCATTCATTTCGCCTGACCGAGTGATCACCCACTACCTGTTCAGTTTGTTTTTTTACCTTATCTGAACTCTGTATCTCGTTCTCTTTCTCGTTTACTCTTTCGTTTACTAGTTGGCTCTCATTGACTATGGCGTCTAAGCTTAGTTGTGATAAAAAGAGGAGTCGTAAGCCTCTTACTTTAAGTGCCAAGTTAGAAATGATTAAACTCAGTGAACTTACTTTTTTGGGTTATCCTGGGTTGTCTACGCATATTTGCTATGTATGGTAATCTATAACTGTATTTGTGTATACCTGAATGAACTTACTAACAAGGTATATGTTGATCGCTGAGATAGCCATCAAATACAGTTACATAGAGCAGCATATGTGTAGAGAACCCAGGATAACCCAAGAGTGTACTCACCTAATTGTGGTTGCAGGGGTCGAGACTTAGCTCCTGGCCCTGCCTCTTCACTGACCGCTACTAGGTCCTCTCTCTCCCTGCTCCATGATCTTTATCATACCTCGTCTTAAAGCTATGTATGGTTCCTGCCTCCACTACATCACTTGCCAGACTATTACACTTCCTGACTACTCTATGGCTGAAGAAATGCTTCCTAACATCCCTTTGACTCATCTGAGTCTTCAACTAACACTTTTGCTAGGAGCTAATGCTGCTGGGGATTGCAAGTTAAAACCTGTGATAATTTATCACTCAGAGAATCCTAGGGCCCTAAAGAACTATGCAAAAGGTAGCCTCCCTGTTTATTATAAATCCAATTCAAAAGTTTGGATGACTACTGATCTTTTCATAAATTGGTTCACAGACTATTTTAAGCCAATGTTAATACTTTAAGGTAAGTAATAAGTGTACTCTGTGTGTATCTTACTTTTTATTGTGTTTTTTAATGCCTAGTGCTATTGCTAACTTAATATAAGTTAATGTAAGCTTGTTGTCTGGCATTTATATGCATTTAGAAGTGGAAAAAAATGGCGTTCTGCTTTTCGGCGATGTCTGCTTTAAGGCACTAGCCTGGAACCTAACCTGCTGTATAAGTGGGGCCCTACTGTACCTGGAGAGGGTTTTGGGGGTCAGTGCCCCTGCAGCTCGGTCTGAGACCAGACCTCGTGGTGGATCAGGGTCTGATCAACCAGGCTGTTACTGCTGGCCACATGCAAACTGATGTACGAACCACAGCCTTCTTGAAAACAGCCAGGGGTCTATTATGTATGCTGGGAGGCAGATGAACGGTCTTGGGCCCCGGACACTTATTGTGTTGTCTCTCAGTGTACTTGTGGCGCCTCTGCTTTTCGTTGGGGGAATGTTGCATCTCCTACCGAGTCTTTTGCTTTCATGGGGAGTGATTTTCATGTGCAAGTTTGGTACTAATCTCTCTAGGATTTTCCAAGTGTATATTATCATGTATCTCTCTCGCCTGAGTTCCAGGGAATACAAATCAAGGGCCTTCAATCGTTCCCAGTAATTTAGGTGCCTTATCATACTTGTGTGTGCCGTGAAAGTTCTTTGTACACTCTCCAGGTCAGCAATTTCGCCTGCCTTGAAGGGGGCAGTTAGTGTACAGCAGTATTCCAGCCTAGAGAGAACAAGCGATTTGAAGAGAATCATCATGGGCTTAGTGTCCCTAGTTTTGAAGGTTCTCATTATCCATCCTATCATTTTATTAGCAGATGCAGTAGATACATTGTTGTGGTCTTTGAAGGCGAGATCCTCTGACATTATCACTCCCAGGTCCCTCACATTACTTTTTTGCTCTATTGTATGGTTAGAATTTGTTGTATACCCTGATACAGTTTTAATTTCCTCAAGTTTTCCATATCTGAGTAGTTGAAATTTCTCTTCATTGAACTTCATAATGTTTTGAGTGGCCCATTTGAAGATTTGTTTGTTGTCCGCTTGAAGTCTTGCAGTGTCTTCGATGGAAGTCACTGTCATGGCAACCCAGGTGTCATCCGCAAAGGAAGACATGGAGCTATGGCTTACATCTCTGTCTATGTCAGATATGAGGATGAGGAATAGAATGGGAGCGAGTATTGTGCCTTGTGGAACAGAGCTTTTCACTGTAGCTGCCTCAGACTTTACTCTGTTTACTATTACTCTTTGTGTTCTATTTGTCAGGAAGTTATAGATCCATCTACTAACTTTTCCTGTTATTCCTTTATCATGCATTTTGTGCGCTATTACACCATGGTCACACTTGTCGAAAGCTTTTGCAAAGTGTGTATACTACATCTCTATTTTGTTTATCCTCTACAGTATCCACGACCTTGTCATAGTGGTCCAGTAGCTGGGACAGGCAGGAGCAACCTGTTCTAAACATGTGTTGCCCTGGAATGTGTAATTGATGGGTCTCTAGGTGGTTGGCGATCTTTCTTCTCAGAACCCTTTCAAAGATTTTTATGATATGGGATTTTAGTGCTATCGGTTTGTGGTTCTTTGCAACTGCTTTACTGCCACCTTTGTAGAGTGGGGCTATGTCTGTTGTTTTTAGTGAGTGTGGGATGACCCGTGTCCATGCTCCCTCTCCATAGAATCCTGAAGGCACATGACAGGGGCTTCTTGCAGTTCTTGATGAACGTAGAGTTCCATGAGTCTGGGCCTGGGGCAGAGTGTATGTGCATGTCATTTACTGCCTTTTCAGTCTTGTTTTGTTAGGATAATATCCGAGATTTTTGAGATGACGAGATTTTGGGTCTCATTCATAAAGAATTATTTGGATTGTCGACCCTTAGTCTGGGTATCGGCTCGCTGAACACTGAGTTGTATTGGGACTTTAGTATCTCACTCATTTCTTGGCTGTCATCTGTGTATGTCCCATCTTGCCTAAGCAGGGGCCCAATATTGGATGTTGTTTTTCCCTTAGATTTGGCATAAGAGATGTATTTTTTTTTTAAATTTCCTTTATGGCTTTTAGTTCTTCCTGCAATTCTTGTCTCCTGTAAGATTCCTTCAGCTTAAGTTCGTATAGCATGATAGTTGACACAAAACCATTACCAGTATAGTATGCTCCTTGCTTAGCGACGAATTCGTTTACTGATGTGGTCTTAGGAACGGAACTTTGTTGTTAAATGAGGAGAGACTGTATATATACGCTTGTACATCATGTGTAGTGTGACCTATTTGTAAGTAGATGTACGAAGACACCTGAAATCTTGCAAGTTTATGTAAAACAATTACAGTTTCTGTTTCATGCTCACTTGGTAGGACAGTAGTACCTCCCTGGGTGGTTGCTGTCTACCAATCTAATACTGAAATTTAAAGAGATATGGTCAAAAAATCTTGTAATACACTATTTTTCACCCCTAAAGCTTTTTTTTTGAAATATTTGATTTTTTGACAATTTTTCCTGAGGATGAATAAGACCTTTCCCCAACACCCTCAGTCTGTTTTATGGGTTTTTACTAAGTCTGATTCAATTATTGGGATGCCATAAACCATAACCAATGATTCCTTGTTATATTTTGCTATTCAAGAAATAGGGTAAATCTTTGATTTATTGTGTGATGATGAATTCAAAATGGAGGGCAAAATGGATAGCAACCTGAAATTCAGCACCCATATCCAACACATAGCAAAAAAAGTTTCTAAAGCAGTTGGCATCCTCTCAAAGATACGTTACTATGTACCACAAACAACACTACTTACACTATACTATTCACTGATCTACCCATACCTCACCTATGCCATATGTGCCTGGGGTTCCACAACGAAAAACCACCTAAAATCAATAATAACACAACAAAAAGCTGCAGTGTGAATGATCACACAATTCACTGCTAGACAACACACCCCCCACTCTTCAAATACCTAAACCTACTCACTATACAAAACATTCACTCATACTATTGTGCAACCTACATTTACAGAACACTCAATTCTAATATAAATCCCGACCTGAAATGCTTTCTTGACAGTTGCGATAGGACTAATAGACACAACACTAGGCACAAACACCTATTATTATTATTATTATCATTATAGGAGAGGCCCAAGGATGTGATTAATGAACAGAAGAAATGTTGCTTTAGTGTCTGGTTTGTTTTTAATTTATTTTTTTTAATTTTGTATAAAATTGGTTGAATTGCTGACTTCTGTGCCCCTTATGGGGTAATTCAAATAGTTGAATGGGCATTTTCTTGTGCTCATTCGATAGAACAGAAGGCATACTAGCGAAATAGCTTAGAATTTGGTCAAATTCAGCAATAGAATTGGCTTAAAATAGAGCTCAAATTGGGTGAAATTGCCAGTACATAAATTTTGCCCAGGTTGCTAACTTTGCACCTGCTTAACTCCGTAAGTTTTCCATGAAATTTTATATTTGTGGTGTTATTACCTTCAGAAAAAGATTCTCTACCATTTTTTTTTAAATGCTGATACTGAACACTTTTAATTTCTGCCAACCACAGTCACCCAAGAGACATGCATGGAGACCACCCTACAGCTTATCAAAGACCACTTTCACCTAAACATACCTAGTGATGAAATGTAAGAGTGCAAACTGATGGGCTACCAAGCAGGGAAAAAAACAGTGCTATTAAAATTCTACACTAGCTTACAAAGAAATAACCTGTTAAAATCATCCATATCTATGAAATCTGAGGTATACGTTAACAAGTGCCTTACAAAAACAAGACAAAACTTCCTTTATCAACTAAAAAAATTATGCCACAACCAAAAAATCCATCAGTTCTTTGTGAGGGATGGTAAAATCGCAGTTAGGAAAGCACCCACTGGAAACAGGTACGTTATCTCTGGAAAAATAAACACTTAAGCAGTACATACATATACAGTGAACCCCCGCCTAACGAACACTCCACATAGCGAACAAATCGCGTAATGAACGCTTTTTTCGCAAAATATTTTTCTCACGTAGTGAACATTTACTTGCGAAGCGAATCGTATCAGACCTGTCCGCCTGTCCCGCGCAAGCGCTGTGAGGTGGACAAGACGCCAGTCAAGCATTGTTTACACTTGAGAGAACATTACCCAGCGCGCTTTTTCAAACATTCACAATACTTTTGTTGTATTTATTGATTGTTTATTGATTGTCACTGTGAAATAAGACACTATGGGTCCAAAGAAGCTTCCTACTGGCACCCCTGTGGTAAAGAGAGTGAGGAACACCATCGAACTGAAGAAAGAAATTATAGAAAAATATGAGAGTGGTGTACGTGTGAGTGAGCTTGCCAGGATGTACAACAAAAACAAATCTAGTATCGGCACTATCCTGGCAAAGAGAAATGAGATCAAGGAAGCTAATGTTGCAAAAGGGGTTGATATGTTAACGAAAAAGAGATCGAAAACAGTGGATGAGGTTGAGAAGTTGTTGATGGTGTGGATAAACAATAAACAAATGGCAGGTGATAATATTTCCACGGCGATAATTTGTGAAAAGGCAAGGCAGTTGCACGCAGATCTTAAAAGACCAAGAAGGAAAGTAACCCCAGAGAGGAACTTGTTACCTGAAGTCCTTTTGGAGGGGGATTCCCCTTCCAAACACTAACACACTCCCCCTGTCATCCTCCCTATCTTCCAGACGCCTGCAAATGTTATTTATTCATCTGTTTTGTATTATTTAGTATTAAAATGTATTTTTTGTGAATATTTTTGGATGTCTGGAACGGATTAATTGTATTTATGTACATTATTTCTTATGGGAAATAAGGTTTCGAATTGCGAATTTTTCATGTAAAGAACTAGCTCCTGGAACGGATTACGTTCGTTAGTTGAGGGACCACTGTAATGTGATCCTTTATTGACAACGTTTCGCCCATGCAGTGGGCTTTTTCAAGACACAAACAGATCTACCTGGGTAAAAGGTACGTGAGTATTTATAGGATGGAGTCAGGTGGAGAAAGCTGGGTCAGGTGGAGAATGCTGCATGTGACGATCTTCCGAGTAGGGTGATAGAGTCTAGAACCTTGGGTAGCTTTAAAAAGAGGTTGGATAAGTATATGAGACCTTCTGCAGTGTTCCTCCATTCTTATGTTCTTATGTTCTTATGTGGGAAAGTGATGAAGAAGTTTCTTGGCAAGGGGTTCAGCTATATTATAGAAGCCGTTGTTCTGGTTAAAGTTGTTGGATATACAGATAAGTGATGATTGCAGGATTCTTCGGTATTGAGTGTTATTTTATCTGGCGATAAGTCTTGCGTTGGATTTCCAGCAAGCATGCGTGAGCGTATTTGATAGGAGTGAATGGAGACAAATGGTTTTTAATACTTGACGTGCTGTTGGAGTGTGAGCAAAGTAACATTTATGAAGGGATTCAGGGAAAACGGCAGGCCGGACTTGAGTCCTGGAGATGGGAAGTACAGTGTCTGCACTCTGAAGGAGGGGTGTTAATGTTGCAGTTTTATAACTGTAGTGTAAAGCACCCCTCTGGCAAGACAGTGATGGAGAGAATGATGATGAAAGTTTTTCTTTTTCGGGCCACCTGCCTTGGTGGGAATCGGCTGATGTGTTAATAATAAAATAATTTCGGTGTTGAACACAGGCATTCCTTGGATCGTCAGATCTGCCTGCATACTGGTGTTCTGAAATACGTGTTTGGAGGTCTCTGGATGTTTCGGCGACGTATAATTTGCTCGGAAGATCGTCACATGCAGCATTCTCCACCTGACTCCATCCTATATACAGTGGACCCCTGGAAGTAGGCCATAATCCGTTCCAGGAGCTAGGCCTAAAATCGAACTGGCCGATTTCTGAACCATTATTTCCCATAAGAAATAATGTAAATATTGAATCAAAAATTTTTTTTTCTCCATATCAATTTAATACTAGTCATTGAAGTTATTCTAACCATTCATTAGACAGTTAAATTAGTATATCATTAACATTATTCAAATATCCTATATCACCGTGAAAAATTCCTGTAAACACTTGCACATAATTTGTATTAATTCATTAGCAAGTAAGACTTTAATCTAATACCATATCATTAAGTTTAGCATAATCCATTGTTCTCAAGTCTAGTTATAGAATCACACTAAATCCTATGATTACAGGCATTGATCCTGATATCAACCTATTATTAAATGACTTACATGACTCCAACAGCAACTGTAACTATTACACAGCAGATCAAGCAAAGACATTACTCAGAGCCAACAATAACTTAACTATCTTCAATTACAATGTTAGATCTTTGAGCAAACATTATGATGACGTCACAGCACTACTCCAATCCCTACAGACCAATATGTCAATCATCACACTCACTGAGACCTGGCTGAAGCCTGATACTACAGGTGTCTATGCCATCCCAGGTTACACAGCCATTCACAACTGTAGGACAGACCAGCGAGGGGGTGGAACAGCAATATATTATACAGATCAACTCGAATGTATCAAAAACTCTTGCACAAGGGATGAACATGGAGAATATATTATAGCTACATTTAAATCAAAAGACCTGCAAAAACCCCTCACAGTGATAAACATCTACAGATTACCACAGTCAAACATCCATCACTTTAGTGAAAAACTAGGAAACCTGATAATCGATTCACGCCTTAACAAAGATCATTTGCTGCTCACAGGAGATTTCAACATAAATCTCCTACATGACCAGGACCCACAGGTAACTGAATTCACAAACA